>JANBQQ010000071.1:27140-59109 GCA_027577275.1 Coemansia sp. RSA 988 | reverse complement strand
TTATATGCCTGCCAGTGTGTGTTGTTCTTGTATTGTTAGTATTTTTTATAGAAATAACATAGAAACTATATCATCTATCTACTTTTATTTAGAGAGGAACATGTAGTGAGTATGCTTAATACGTGATATTCAGTTTGTGTTTATTGGATGTCTTATCCTGTGGATACACAGACTATCTTTTGCTGGCTGTTTCTTGAGATAAGAGAGGTGTGTGGACTCGTTAAAAAGCATTGCCTGCCAAGAAAATCAAATGAAAGCTAGCCTTGCAGACGTTGATGCTCCTTGGCTTTCATTGCCAGTGCTGTTGACTACGACTGCTACCTATGTCGCAGGGCAGGAGCAATTGATATTAGCTGTTTCCTACTCTGCCGCCAACGCTAATGCAAACCACACCGCCAACGACCTCTCCGACCATGCGCAAACGACGACCCCACCCACAACACAAGCACACTTGCCTGCTTGGCGCAAACCCGCTATACCGCGACTCACGCCAAAATATTTATGTGCCGACGCTAATACTTCTGCGTAGTACAGCCTTGTTGTGACAGAAAGCGAGCCTATTTATATGTGTATGTGGTTTGCAGAGCTAGCATTAATCCTCCCATTTGGAGCTATCGTCTGGATCTTCTGGAGGCCTGATACTAGAATTCGGCACTCCCCGCATTCGCTTGCGCATATCGAGCAGCCCGCGTTTGCAGTCAAACAAGCTTTGCCGCAGCAAGTGACATTGATTTGGCACTGTTGTAGCGAGATCCTTGTTTCGGGCGCACTCGGCCACGCTGTGGCGATTAACAAGCACACACTCGGAGCGCAGAAGGCATTGGATATACTCCTCGCGGATACCAGAACACGACGGCATTGTTGTTAAGAAGGTTATGTGTCGAATTTGATCAAAGCTATATTTGTTATCATCGGATGTTAACGCGAAATTATGAAAGCGAATGACAATCACTCTCATTTTAATCCACATTGTTGATGATGGGTCTGATTTTGAGCATCAGCGGTGTAAAGATTGCCATCAAAGTAATTGGAGAATTTGTACAAGTCGTACATTGAAGAATAAAAAAAACAACGAACTAGAGAATACGCTTCGAGAGCTCAGCACTTGCAGCTGTCAGAGCATCTCTTGCCCGATTCAGCGCACTTGCAGTCAGAACCGCATCGGCAATTGTCGCCACACTTGCAAGCGCCAGTAGCTGAAGCCGATCCTGTCTTCGAGGGACATGGGCACTTCTCGCCGCACTTGCAGCTCTCAGAGCACTTCTTGCCTGGTTCGGCGCAGTTGCAGCTAGGGCCACATGGGCACTTGTCACCGCACTTGCAAGCGCCAGTAGCTGAAGCCGATCCTGCCTTCGAGGGGCACGGGCACTTCTCGCCGCACTTGCAACTAGCGGAGCACTTCTTGCCTGATTCGGCGCAGTTGAATCTAGGGCCACACGGACACTCGTCGCCGCAGGCACACGAGGCCATCGCCTTCTTGCAGCTAGCGTCCTCGGGACATGTGCACTCGGTTACACCTGGTTGCCCGCATGTGCACTTGGGGTTATCGCACTTGCCCTTACACATACAGTTAGTGCATTTGGCAGTAGAGCAGGCAGCGCCAGTGGCAGAAGCAGGCTTGTTAGAAGAAGAGGATGCCATCTTGTCGAATGTTGATTTGAGTCAGAAAAACAGTAAACTATTGTATATACGAGTCACTTTAGATAGTGGGCAATGTAATATGTGGAGTAGAGAAGGGAGATCTTGAAAGGGGGCAGGGCGGGGCCAACGTCTTTTATACTTAACGCTTGCTCATCCTTGGCTTTATTTTCCACATTCCTCCCCGCTCAGCAAAAAGAATATTGATTGTGGAGCCCCTTTATCTAACCCCACCTCGCAAAAACACGCAATTGGCTGGGCAGATTTATGCACTGATTAATGTTGACAAAGCGTGCATGAGGCTTTTTTGCGATGCTTTGTGCGGTTGGGTGAATTCAATGGCTGCTGACTGCGAGCGCATTTACTGGCTGGGATGGACGCGGCAAATTCGCGATCCAGCGGTAATCACATGTATAATTAACCCGCAATTGGATCAAATCGCGTTAACTAGCCCCCCAATTCAACAACGCTTCACGCGTTTGGGTTTCGACAACTTGCTTTTTGCTTTGCTCTTGTTTTCAATTGCACGCTGGTTGGCTTCGTAAACAAAGGGGAGAGAATTCCAGGACACATTCTCGACACCATGACATCGACCACACCGGCAACAACGACGTCGCATGCTGATACGCCGGCGCCATCAGATGCTGGCGACAAGCGCGAGGCAACAGCACAGGTGGATGAGCTGGATAAGGCAGCAGCTGAGGAGAAGGTAATTAACGAGGAGTACAAGACGTGGAAAAAGAACTCGCCGTTCTTATACGACCTGTTGGTGACTCACGCGCTGGAATGGCCGTCGCTGACTACGCAGTGGTTCCCGGATATTGAGCGACCCGAGGGCAAGGACTACACTGTTCAGCGTATGCTTCTGGGCACGCACACCTCGGACAATGAGCAGAACTATCTGCAGATTGCGCAAGTGCAGGTTCCTAGAGATGATGTAAACCCGGACCAGCACAAACTAAACCCCGAAACAGGAGAGCTAGGTGGATACGGCGGAGCCGAGTGCAAAATCAATATTGTACAGCGGATTAATCATGACGGTGAAATCAACAGAGCCAGATATATGCCACAGAATCCTAATATCATTGCGACCAAGACAGTGGTGGAGAACGGGGCAGTGTTTATCTTTGACCGCACTCACCATCCATCAACGCCAAACAGCGATGGCGTATGTCGGCCAGACATCCGTTTAGTCGGACATTCGCGAGAAGGCTACGGAATGTCCTGGAACATGCATAGGGAGGGTTATATTGTTAGTGCGTCCGAGGATACAACTGTGTGTATGTGGGACATTAAGGGCGTGACGAAGGAGCAGCAGTCGCTCGAGCCACTGTGTGTGTTCAAGGGACATACAGCTATTGTAGAGGACGTTGCGTGGCACGCGATGCATCCAGATATATTTGCATCTGTCGGCGACGATCGCCGACTGCTGATCTGGGATATTCGCAAGGCACCCGGAGAGAAACCCGCACAGGACGTGGTCGCACACGAGTCTGAGGTCAACTGTGTGGCATTCAATCCAAAGTCTGAGTATGTGTTTGCGACTGGATCTGGCGATACTACAGTGGCTCTATGGGATTTACGCAATCTTAGATACAAGCTGCACTCTCTTGAAGCGCACAAGGATGAGGTTCTACAACTGGCATGGTCTCCCGAACATGAAACTGTGCTTGCCTCTGCTGGTGGCGATCGCCGCGTCAACGTGTGGGATATTAGCCGAATTGGCGAGGAGCAGTCTACTGAAGATGCTGAGGATGGCCCGCCTGAGCTCATGTTTATCCATGGCGGCCACACTAGCAAGGTCTCAGATTTGGCTTGGAACCTCAACGAGGATTGGACTCTGTGCACCACTGCTGAGGATAACATTGTGCAGGTATGGCAGATGGCCAGCAACATATACTCGCCCGTCGACCCCTCAAGCATCCCTGCTGACAACGTTGAGTAAGCAGTTGAAGGAGTAGGTAGATTGCCAGTTCGCTTGCAACCTACTCTTCCTTTTGCAGACACACAACTTTGGCAAACGGCTCCACACACCTTCAGTCGAAAAAGTAAAAGCTTTTCAAATTTTCACTTTCTTTTCAATAGCCTTCTTTGCTCATTCGCTTTCTAAACACCACCACCCTTTTCTTTTTTGTTAACGAAATGTCGACAATAAGAAGGTTCCATGCCATGGACCTATTCAAGTTTAACAACCTGAATCTAGACCGCTACACAGAGACATACGACTTAAGTTTCTATCTAAACTATCTTTCTAGTTGGCCAGACCTTTTCACCATGGCAGTATCTCCCGATGATACACCAATGGGTTATTTGATGGGCAAAGTTGAAGGCAAGGACACGGAGTGGCATGGACACGTCACAGCATTGACAGTGGGGCCAGAATGTCGACGTCTGGGGCTAGCTCGTGGGCTTATGCGAGCACTAGAAGATGCTTCAGAGAAAATACATGACTGCTATTTCGTGGATCTGTTTGTGCGACCTTCAAACACGGTTGCTGTCCTGATGTACGAGCGCCTCGGATACATACTCTACCGACAGGTCATCGATTACTATCTTGGTGACGGCGTCATGCCTACGGAATATGCCTATGACATGCGCAAGGCGCTGCCCCGCGATAAAGATAAAAAGTCTGTGATCCCGCTCAAACACCCAGTAACCGCCGATCAGACAATTTTCTAGT
Source organism: Coemansia sp. RSA 988 (assembly GCA_027577275.1). Lineage (NCBI taxonomy): Eukaryota > Fungi > Kickxellomycota > Kickxellomycetes > Kickxellales > Kickxellaceae > Coemansia > Coemansia sp. RSA 988. The sequence goes on along the minus strand of JANBQQ010000071.1, from coordinate 54,791 downwards.
TGTACGTTTCTAATAGAAGAAAAGCAGCCGCAACATTGCCAAGGATAGCTTTGGAGTAGATATCTCCAGGGATGCCTTGACCACTCTTGTGAAGATTGGGACTAGGAGATTCGACTTGCGAAACAGATTAGCCCATAGTGATGTTACAAATGCGTCTATACTCGCTGAAGGTGCGGGCGTGGATGCCAGAGACCTCTGGTATAAAAGTCAAGACACAAGTCAGACAAAGGCAAAACAAAACAGATTACATGTAGAAGGATAAACGAGAGAAATATAAAGTTTATTTTTGGTTGAAAATGGTGCTTAGACAAACACTGGTAAAAGCAAGTTAGTTCTTCTTGTCGGCATCCTTAAAGTCGGCGTCCTTGGCAGTCGAATCGGATGATTCAGAAGAAGAAGAGTCAGACGAGGAAGCGTTCTCCTTGTTGGCGCGCTGTTTGTAGACCATCTCGAACAGCTTGAGCGATGCCTGCTGCACGTTGGAAGACTTCTGCTTGATCTCATCGGCCTTGAGTGTAATCTCACCCGAGTTGACCTGGGCGAGTGTCTGGCGGAGCTCATCGAGCTGAGTGCGGATCTTATTCGCCTCCTCCTTGTCGAGCTGCTCCTTGAACTCCTCAAGGTTCTTCTCAGTGTCGGTGACAATCGAGTCGGCAGAATTTGTCGCCTCAATGACTTCGCGACGCTCCTTGTCAGCCTCGGCGTGCTTCTCAGCATTAGAAATCATCTCCTCGATCTCATTCTCGCTCAGACCAGACGACGCAGCAATGGTGATCGACTGGTCGCGGTTGGTGGCCTTGTCCTTGGCCGACACGTTGACAATGCCGTCGGCGTCAATGTCAAAGGAGACCTCGACCTGCGGCACGCCCTTGGGGGCCGGCGGCAGACCAGTCAGTTGGAAGTTACCCAAAAGCTTGTTGTCACGCACAAGCTCGCGCTCGCCCTGGAACACCTTGATCTCAACAGCCGTCTGGCCGTCAGCAGCAGTCGAAAAGACCTGCGACTTCTTGGTTGGAATGGTGGTGTTGCGGTTGATCAAGCGAGTGAAAACGCCACCCAAAGTTTCAATACCCAGAGACAATGGGGTGACATCCAGCAGCAGAATATCGGTAACCTCACCGGCAAGCACACCACCCTGGATTGCAGCGCCCATGGCAACGGCCTCATCGGGGTTGACGGCCTTGGTTGGCTCGCGACCAAACACCTTCTTCACAGACTCCTGCACTCTAGGCATGCGTGTCATGCCACCGACCAGGATAACCTCGCCAATCTGGTTTGCGCCAATGCCAGCATCCTTCAGGGCCTTCTTGCAAGGCTCGACAGTGCGGTCGACCAGGGCCTTGGTCAGCGACTCGTACTGACCACGGGTAAGCTTGGTGTTTATGTGTTTGGGGCCCGAGGCATCAGCTGTGATGAATGGCAGGTTGATCTCAGTCTGCACAGTAGACGAAAGCTCAATCTTCGCCTTTTCGCAAGCCTCACGAATACGCTGCACAGCCATGCGGTCGCTGCTGAGATCGATGCCAGACTCGCGCTTAAAGTCCTCGACAACCTTACGTACAAGGTAGATATCAAAGTCCTCGCCACCAAGGTGAGTGTCGCCGTTGGTCGACTTGACCTCAAACACGCCCTTCTGGATCTCGAGAATCGAGATATCAAAGGTACCACCTCCAAGATCGTACACCGCAACAATCTTGTCGCCCTCCTTGTCGACGCCGTATGCCAGAGCAGCAGCTGTGGGCTCATTGATCACACGCAGTACATTAAGGCCGGCAATGGACCCAGCGTCCTTAGTGGCCTGGCGCTGTGAGTCATTGAAGTAGGCGGGGACGGTAACCACTGCATTCTTAATGGTCTTTCCCAAGTATGCCTCGGCAGTCTCCTTCATCTTTCCAACGACAAAGCCACCAATTTGAGCGGGTGAGTAGTTCTTGCCGCGCGCCTCGACCCACGCATCACCATTGCTATGCGGGACAATCTTGTAGGGCACCTCCTTGATATCGCGCTGGACCTCGGCGTCCTTGAACTTGCGTCCAATAAGACGCTTTGTGGCAAACAGGGTGTTCTCGGGGTTAACCACCGCCTGGCGCTTGGCAGGAACACCAACCAGAAGCTCGCCATCCTTAGAGAAGGCAATGGTCGATGGCGTAGTACGACCACCCTCAGAGTTCTCGATGACGCGCGTGTTCTTGCCCTCCATAACGGCCACGCACGAGTTTGTTGTTCCGAGATCGATACCGATGACTTGACCCTGTACCTTGTTGCTCATCGCCCGGAAGCTCTGGGAGCCAAGGCCGCCCTTCAAGAAGTTGGGACGTATGGCGGCTGTCCGCAGGTTACGCATGCAAGACATGTACATCTTACTTGTTTCCTTCTAAAATAGATAGTGTACAGCAAGGCCTAGACTATAGTCGAAAACAGGCAGAAAGCAAGAGCTACGAGAAGGAAGAAAAAAAAAAGGTATGTATTTTGTTATCGCAACTAAAGCAGAGTAAAGAAGAAAGACAGACCGGATCGTTGGTGCAGCTCGAGACAAGAAATGTTTTGGTAGCAGCCGTTCTAGCCTGCGGCTTTGGCGGGTTGTGCTGGCCCCGAATAAAATTTTTGGATGGCTTACCGCGAGAGGGTTGATTACGGTGAGCTTGACAAGCCTGGCTAGCTGATCCGCCGCATGATTGGTTGATTATGTCGATTTCTCTGGAAGGCACCAGAACAATGCATTGACTCATGGCTATCGCGATTTTTGTTGGAGTCTCCTGTTTCTGCAGCGAAACCCAAGAGCTCCTTTCAATTTTGTCAGGCTCACAAGTCTAAATGGCTTCTGTGTTTTTGGAGCTTAGCATCAGAATATGCTCAAACGCCAATCATGTCTAGAGCGCTGTTTCTGTAGCTTAATAGACTTAAAAGTGCCTAGTTCTAGCTGTCTACGAGCTTAACTGATTAGAGCAGAAAAGCAAACCCTCTGCGCTTGTCTTTTGCTTGATGTGAGCGACGCTGCAATTAATAAGGGTCCAGAAATGCTTGCAAGATCGGCGGAGTGGTCAAGCCATTAGAGACGACGCGCAGCGAGACGTGTGGTATTACAAGCTAGCACGGCGTCGCGAATAGAATGCACCGCATAAAACAAGCGCGTCGTCGTATTTTGGACATGGAGCAATCAACCATCGTCCTTTAAAAAAACAACTCTGTTGCAGTCGTCTGCTACCGCTTGCCTTTGGCTTAGCTGTCACCATTTACACACTTCTTCTATTTATGATTCAGAACCAGATATATATACGCTAGGTGCATATATCAGATACAGCAGTACTAGAGATCTTGGGATTCTCAGAGCGCTTGAAAGCTTGACCAACTGCACTTTGGTGCACTATCACGCATAAGCGAACACAAAGGCGGAAAGGGCTTGCCGAAAACGGTTAGCGAACCGTCACCAACGCGCCCCGGCCTTATTCCCGCGGCAATCCCCAACATGACAATCACACAAGACAGGTAAGGTCCGAAAAATTGTCCACAATGAACAGCATTCGCTGCGCCAGTGGCTCACGTGAAGGGTTTACATTGCGCATATCGGTCAATTTTTATTCACGCCTCCGCTGCACACCATTGCAATATAAAAGTGCACTAAAGGAAGCCAAGGGAGTCCTCCCACCTTGCATTGGCGTGCTCATGTGGTGGTCAAGCGCCTCTATTCTTTATCCCTTCTTTCGTCCACAGACAGCAAGTGCTTTATCTCTTCGAGGGAAAGTGTATGCGAGTCAGCGCCTGTTGTAGCTGACCATTGCTATCTATCCTGTTTGCCATCACAATTCAAATTGATCACACTGCGCATTTCCTATCACAGCTGCGGTATAAAAGCCTCTTAAAACGACACCCATTCTGCAGGCACATAAACACGCAGCCTCTTCTGAACACTTACTCCTACGCACTTCTTTATTCGTGTTGAGAAAACGCTGTACTGGAGACAATCCATATTGACCTTTTGACTTGGAACCAGATGCGCTTCTTCCCACATACGGGTTCATTATTTATCTGAATTATCTGCTTTCGCTTCTGTATTTTTCACACGCACACACAATGGTCGCTGCGCCATCGAACTGGAATCGGTACGTGCGATCGGCACAACGGCCTCTGGCGGATACAATTACAACGCCTGCCTCAAAGTTGTGTCGCGGTAGTATTATCAACTCGTACGAGTTTGTCAAGCCAAATCCAGTGAAGCACCAGCAGCGTACCAGCTGGAACCATTGGTAAGCAGCACATTGCATTTTGCTTGGCTCAGCCGCGGATCTCCTGCAAGGCAGATGACAAGGGACTGCACATCAAATATGAATGCATGTCGGTGGCAGCAGCCATACGCCGAAGCTACTATTTTTTAAGCGGCATATTGCGCAAGCATATTGTGTATATGCACATCCTCAATACACACTGCCTATAGCGAATTCTATACTAACAATAGGTCTCTGCTAATATGGCACCGTGTTCTATTTCGCGAATGTGGTGGATTTCCTATAGGCAGCTTCGGGATGTGGTTCTGTGCCCCTCTACGAAGCCAGAGCTCTATTCAATCTACCGATGCAATGTAGACAAGTACGACATCAGCAAGCAACAGGTATTGTATCCGAAATGCGTTTGGCTCTGCCATTCCTCATTGCTGTAATAGCCTTGGTGGATTGTATGAGGTCGGGTAGTGGTGTAGGATAGGGCATGGCCAGAGATGCTCTTCTGATCATGGCTTGACCGATATCATCCCCATCCTCTTTGTTCTGTGGCCATTGTGCACTATCCAATTTCTGCAGTACTGGCGCAATCAAGCAAGTCCAAACACAACTCGTTGGATGGACAATGGTAGCAGTGCTCTAACAAAAAGGGAACTTATTGCCATACAACCTGCTGATTTTGAGAGTAAAACTGTAGTCGACGCGAGTGCTGGGTGACTTGGAGTTTGATCCTGTGACTATGGCGGTAGGAGGTGACTTTATTGTTGTTGGCGGTCAGCGCGCGGAACTTGCAGTGGCTCGGCTCAGCGATCCCATGTCGCGGACAGTTGTGCGGTCAGGAGGATCCATTAACAACTTTGTCACATTGGATCGGCCACCGTCTGTGATGCCCCGTCGGCGGTTCCGAGACTCGGCAGCCTTTGTAGACGATGGTGTGACAAGCGTAAACATTATGAGCAACCGCAGCCTTCCACGCCTTCTGGTGTGCAACAATGACCGCACTGTGCGTCTCATGTCGCTGCCAGATCTGGACCTTATTACGGAGCTAAACTTCCCAACTGCAGTCAACTATGGTAAGTATAGCCACCCTGTATAAACGCTGTGTAGCGGATAAAGCATTGGTTTCCTTTATTTGGATGGTGTGGTTGTACCTTGGAAACCGCAGCTGACCCGCCCTAAGAGTATACTTTTTTGAATCGGTGATGTAGCGGCAGTCAGCCCAGATGGGACAAAAATGTGCGTGGTTGGAGACACAAACCAAGTATATCTCTTCAACAAACGCGGCGACAGTTTTGAGAAAATTGCTAACCTTACGGCTTCCAACGACGCGTCATTCTCGTGTGACTGGAGCCAGAGCTCGGAGTTGTTTGCAGTCGGCAGCCAGGACGGATGCGTGACCGTGTGGGATGTGCGCTCGCAACACAAGCTGGTGCAGCTCGAGACTTATCAGCATGGCAGGTCACGCGGGGCCTGTCGCAATGTCAAGTTCTCGCCCAGCGGCTCGGTCGACTTGCTCGCATTTTCAGAGCATACCAGTTTTGTGAATATTGTCGACACACGAAGCTTTGACAAGCGTCAAATCCTGCGCGTAGGAACGGACATGTACAGCGATCTTATTGATCTGTTTGAACCAGACAGCCCTACGATAGGAGCGCACGACACTCAGATAACTGGACTGCGCTTTGCAGCCGATAGCTCGGGATTGTTTGTGGGGCTCGAAGAGTCGATCCTGGAATACTCAGTGGATCGGACAAATCGCTACAGCTTCTCAAACACGGAGATCATCTAACGCGCGCATTCTAATAGGCGCAGTATTGTTTGGAGGCACATATTTTCATGCCCAAAGATGCAATGTAAGAAATTTGTAATAGCAAAAATGGTAGCAATTTGCCAACGAGTATAATTAATTGTGTAACAAGTTCCCAAGATATTCTATGAAGAAACTGATGACGCCAGACGGCCGTATAGCTTGGGCGAGGCTTGGGCAATCCATAAAGGGTCAGCGGCAGAAACAGCGCGCGCGTGCAGTCTGTTGGTAAAAACAAGCTGGTCATAGAATATAGCAGGAACCTTCTTTCCAAATAGCGCAGATGCGGGGTGGATATGGACAGTCTGCGAGCCGCTGAGCGAGCGGTAAGAGCCATCTGGTTGTAGCAAAGCGCAGTTGTGGAAGAAGCCCGACAGAAAGCATTTGAGCACAGTGTCCAGATCCGATCCACAACTCTTGTTGATATCCATGCCCAAACGAGTGCACAGACGATTGAGCTGCTGACGGACATCCAATACATGTCGCATATTGCGGCGATTGACAAAGTGTTCCTGACACCAAGTAGGATCCGCATTGGCCTGCGTGTAAGCACGCAAAAGATTCAAATAGGTCAGATGGTCGCCATCGTTAGAACGGAATGTCAGCTGGGCGGCATTACTTTCATCGCGTTTATCAGCAGGGATGTAAAATAAGGTGTCGACTGAGAGTAACGAAACAATGTCAATGACCTCGCGTGTACATCCAGCATTTTGAGAGGCATATATGACCTTTGAATACGCTGGCTCGAGAGGAAACTCGGCCATCCAGCGACCAAGTTTTGTCAATGCTCCCTTATCGTCTAGTGCATCGAGTGCATACAATTCTAGCAAAGCGTGTTTAAGTGCGCGCTTAGAAGGTCGGTCCATAAAATCAAACGTTAGTACATTGGAAACTCCGGCAGCCTTGAGTTGAAGCATCACCATGGAAAGATGGCAGCGCTTGATCTCTGGCACGCTGTCCTCAGGAAGCTGCGCGAAGTCTGCCTCTGTGTAGAGACGGTAACAAAACCCAGCAGCCTCGCGGCCAGCACGTCCTGTTCTCTGACGTGCCGATGATTTACTAATGGGTTCTACCAGCAATGACTCTCCCACTCGCGGATCAAAGCCTCGCACCTTGTGCACACCTGCATCAACCACATGTCGGATACCAGAAATAGTTAGACTAGTCTCTGCAATATTCGTCGCCAGCACAACCTTACGCGTAAACTCGGGAGAGGGCTCAAACACTTGTGCCTGTTGCGACGGCGGCAGCGCTGCAAATATCGGACACAAAAGAAGCTTTGGCACACCTGCAGAAAAATGTGCTGCTGACTCGCGCAAAAGCCTCTCGACGTTCTCAATATCTTCCTGACCCGATAAAAACACAAGAATATCGCCACTAGTATTTGGCGTCTCTGTGTGTATCTGCAGAACTGTCAGATGTGCCGAGTCTAAATAATCTGATTGAGGCGTAGTAGTAAAATATGTAGTTACTGGAAACTGTCTTCCAGCTACATATAAAACTGGAGCATTATCAAAGTATTCTGAGAATCTCTCTGCATCCAATGTCGCACTCATAACAATAATTTTTAGTACATCCGCAACACCCTCTGCACTGTTATCTTTCGAATGTATGGCGCGTGTGCGCTGAATATCCTTGAGCATACCAAGCAAGATATCAGTTCGCAATGTGCGTTCATGTGCTTCATCTAAGATAACCACAGAGTACTTTGTAAGTAGTGGATCTGCCAGTATCTCACGAAGAAGAAGTCCATCTGTGCAAAATTTTATCTGTGTCTTATCGGATGTACAATCCTCAAAACGAATAGTATACCCAACTCTGCCTCCTAATTGAGTTCCTACTTCTTCAGCAACACGCTTTGATATAGATGTTGCTGCTACTCTTCGTGGTTGAGTCACTGCTATTGCTGTGTGTCCATATTTACTGAAGCCTGCCTCGAGAAGGTATTGCGGAATCTGTGTAGTCTTTCCTGATCCTGTCTCTCCAACTATCACAACTGTCGGATGCTTGCGTATTTCTTGAACTATGGCCTCTCTGGCACTGTATATTGGAAGACGCTCCCGCTGTGGTCGCAGAGCTCGTGCACGCGCTCGATAGTCAACCTTGCTTCGCTTTGGCGCTTTGAATATGTGCGTTTGTGGACTGGCACCATTGCTAATATTTTTATCCTCTGCAGTTGTGCCAGCTGTAGCTGAAAAGTTTATCTGGCGGGCCATCGTCGTCTCTATAGCTTCTGACAACTATCTATACAAATATATTGAGTTTTGTGAATAAGAAATAAAATTAAGTTGTATGCTTTCTCCCTCGACTGATATTTTCCTCTTTTTTTTTCCTGTTGGCGGCTCGCAATTTCTGCCCCTCCATTTTTTCGGTTTGTGAGCTGCTTGTTGGCAAAAGATCAACTAGGCGTGGATCAGTGTAAGAGAAAACCCTAAGGCAATTGAGTTATCTCTACTTGTCTCCTATCGATTTTTTTCTTTTTACACAACACGTATATTAAAGAGAGGAAGGTTTCAACGGATAATGTCAAAGCTAGCGGCTGGGATCCTGACCAAGGGCGGTGTAATTCCAGAATCAGTAAAATTTGCAGAGAAACCCAAGACACTCTACGAATTAATGAATGTACAAAGAGTGGGTTCAAAGTACAAAGCAGTGCCACAACAATGGTATCTAAAGGGTTTTGATGAGTGTTACTATGAGGTACATCGGACTAAATACAAAATGTACAATGGAGAACCTACTCACGGGAAAGCCTGGGGGATTTTGTATTGGAATGGAAAACCTCTCAGTGAGCAACCGAAAGAAATTCGTGGTGGGCTTAAATTTAGCTGGATTCCTTATGTGAGCCCCCATGCGAACGGTATCTTTTATGATGCTGATACTGCTCAGTCTGTTGAGCGTAGACGCTCGAGGCTACTATTGGAATATGGTAAAACGCGAGAGCTGAATAAAAAAGAAGAAAAGCAACTGTAGTTAGGCTTAACTGTGTTTAAAATATATTTCAAAAAATAGTCGACATGCTATTTGATCTCACCTTTATTCAATAGCGCATTTGGCATTATCGCTTTCAAAGTTACTCGCAGAAAGAAGAATAAAAATGCTAAAAGACATGTTAAACTTTTTTAGAATAAAAAATCTACATGAGAAATACATTTACTCAGTTGATGCTTGTTTATTAGAAATCTAGCGGTGAGTGTTTGGACCATAGCCTGGATATCCACCACCATAATTACCAGATTGTTGTTCGTTATGAACAGGTGGATTAGACTGCGGAGGGCCGAGGTCAGCCATCTGATAAGTCTCTGGTGCATTCTGGAATGGCATTGGCGGTGCCTGTTGCTGATAGTAAGGTGCAGGAGTGATGGGTGTCTCAAGATGTGTGCGCGAATCGTAATTGGCTCCATTATAGAGCTGCGGATCAACCCAGCCCGTAAGAGGCCCCGACGAGGGTGGTTGTGCAGAAGTCGCTGGTGCATTCTGCGCAAGATGACGCGGCGCATCAAACGGCAGCGGCGGTGGGAGTTCTGGAGCATAGGGAGGCTGTCCGCCTGGCGGACCATTAGGCCGATGATTGAACGGGTGAGGCGTTGAGGCAACAAATGCGCCCTTCCTCCGTGAGCGAGCCGGGCGGAAGCGACGGCAGCAAGTAAGGCAGCGGCAGCAAAGTACAATAATAATAGAGACGATAACCAAGCCAACGACAATAGTGACAGGCACTGACACCGCGAGATTGCGTTGAAACAAGAGCAAGAATTGGTAGAACCCATTCTCGCCCTTACATTTGCCATCACGACAGCGCGCATGGAATCCACAGTCTGTGCCATCGATAAAGCTCCCAGACATAAACACACAACCCAGTTTATTGCTCGGATGCTCGCACTGAAAGTCACATAGATCGCCAGCCATATTTAGTGTGCATCGACGCGTCAAGCCTTCCGAGCCACCACGAGCCACGCATTGGGCGTCACGCGAAGTACACTGTCCAGAAGCACACTTCAGTCCAGAGTCAGAATCACCGCAGGAATCTCCATCATCAATATGGATGTCGTCCGGACAATCTGGTGACTTTCCATCGCAAATCTCCTCAATATCGCATTCGGAGTATTTAGGACGACAGATAGTGTTGCGTGGACGAACCTTGCAGTTGCTGCAGCACAAATCATTAGAATCAGCACACTGAGCACCACTGCGCAACTTGCAAGTAGATGCATCACAACAGGGGTCGTTTTTACACTCTTCTGACGTGCCGCAGTCGCATTCCTCCCCTTCCTCCTTGATTCCGTTACCACACATTCCAGTACTGAGCGTATTGCGCTTGCCGGGATCTTGCAGACATTTGACGCCAGTAGATGCAATAATCTTGCACATATTCTTGATAGAACAGGGGCTAAAATCGTCCGAGGCAACGGGACTGGTCGGGTTCATGATATACTTTGCAGCACAGTCACAGTCGTTCGAACACGGACAACATTGGTTGCAGCTGGACCCGTTGCAGGGGCATTCTTGACTGGTGCAATCATGGACTGCGCCAAAATTGTGGCCAACCTCATGCGCTACTACCTTCCACTCGTCGCGCGAGACAGCTGATACACCCGTACCCGACGATACCCCGCCTTGGACTGTGTGCGACGATGACGTGGTTGTACACATGGTACCCATCCAGGCTAAGCCGACTTCTGTTCCTGTAGGACAGTTGGTCATCAAATGCCAGAGACCAGATCCATCCTCGCCTTTGGCCGCACGCCACACGCTAAAATCACTCAAGCGCTGGTCAATCTTGTACGAGTCGCTGCAACCACGGTTCCAAGCCTTTGAGTTATCGATTTTAGAAGGACATGTGAACTCCTCTATCTGCAAGTCAATAAGCCCCAGCGCAACATTAAGCTGACGCTCATAGACAGCACTGGCCTGATTCCAGTCACTGAGTATTTGCTGGCGTGCATTATCCTGCGACTGATATTTAGTCACGTAAGTACAGTCAGCAGCAGCGCCCATATAGAGAACTTTGCGTGCAGAGAGACAGCCGGCACTAAGAGCGTCTTTGTTGTTGTCGAAAGAAGTTGAACGGCGGAACAGCTGTGTACCCATGGTACGCAAACCATCGAGAGCACTCTGCTGTGTGCGGTAAGGGTAGAATGGATCACCAGGGCCCAGGTGTTGGGCAGCGGTTACATTACTTGCCAGCCGCTGCGCGCCGCAGGAAGTTCGTTGAAAATGGTTATCACGAACATTTCGGCCAGTGGCAAAGCTGCTGCCACGACGAATATGATGACCTGGAGCACTATGCAAATCGGACTGGCGATACACAATGGATGCAGAAGATTGCAGATCTGTAGGACGGGCGAAAGGATTGGTAAGCATAGGATCATCCGCCAAGCGAGAGCTCATGTAAGTAGCAGCAGGCTTAATATAGAAAGTCTCACCATCTACGCCGAACATACCATCGACTACAGCACGACCATCTGGGCCTTGGAACACAGCCAGACGAGCCCAAGATGTACGGTCATCAAACGAGTATTGGTTGCGCAAGAAGCGGTCCCAATGACCTTGGCTCTGCGACATAACATGAGGCTGTACTTTTGCGCCCTGACGTAGGACATGTCCGCGATATAATCCGATGTCATGAGTGGCAAGGGATTCTCGCACACGTCTGCCATGTATTGTGCGTGTCATTGTTGCCTCCGTGTGAACCAGATCTGTATTAGGCTCCAACAACAGCACGTATGTTGTGTTGTATGCGCGTACAGCCATATGATATGTGCCGTCTTCAACCATTGCCTCTAACGAAAGCTGCTGATGGAATGACGAGCGTTTTACGTGTGTTGGTGTACCAGTCGTATGCTCAGCAAATCCATGCACCACAGGCTCTGGCAGAAACTCATACTGCGCGACCATGGGAATGCTACTGCTCAAAGACCGTCCCATTGCCTGGCCCATTAAATTACAGGCCATGGCCACAAGCCCAGTAAACCGAAAGACTGCGACCATCATGCTGTATGAAGTAAGTTCACTTTGTAACACCCCCCAGTGGTCGCTCTTCCTTCCCCTTCTCACGCTATCTTAAGTAATAGTGTTTTTATCGTCTGAGACGAGAGCAAAAATTTTTACTTTAAATGTCCCAACCCACTTTCAGGGAAAAACCCCTCCTCAAGAAACTGTTGGAGGGGAGAAGCAAACCGTGGCAAATAACAAGGTATTTTTATAATAACAGAAAAAAGGGATAGAGAAGCAAAAAATAAAAAGATGTGAGGAAAAGAGAAGAGTGCAAAAGGGAGTTCCCGCATTCTTCTATGGAACACACTCACATTTTCAAGAAAGAAACTAAAAGAGAGAGGGTTGCATGTCCAGTAAAAATAGGATGGCTGATAAAAAAAACATTAAGGACAGTAGAAGGCAATGTCCGCAGTCGTCAATTGAGCGGGGAAGGGTGGGTTTTTGTCAAAACAAAACATGCTCTGATAGAACAGCATGGATTGACTCTCAGAATCTGTGGAGAAAAGTAAAGCAAAGGGTTTAGTAACAAAACTAGCTTGTTAGTATTTAACCTGCGCTCGCGACTAGTCATTAGAGCTACACCATTGGTAATGGGGGTGGGGTGGGGTGGGGGCAGCACCAGACCGCTTATGGAGGGATCGGCGCCTGACATGCGATCACAGCCGGTCTCGTTGGATGTAGCCATTACAGGGTGAGCAACAAACACAGAAGATAATGAAGGGGATGGGTGGGGGTGCTCAGGCAACAGGTCGCATGTGCTCGCGTTGCTGCCACATGGCGTCGGCAAACTGATCCACCAGCATGGGTCTGCCCTTTGGCACGTCAGACTGCGGAGGGCGGGGGTTGCGCAGGTCTCGCCAAGCGGCGCGGTAGCGCTGGATGGTCTGATGCCAGAGCATATCCAGGGCGTTGCGGTCTCTGCAGGCGTCAAGAAAGCTGGCACGGAGAGTATCGGACGCCAGATCGCTGGACGTCACGGGCGTGTGGACGGCGGGCAGCTCATCTGGTAGCACAGCGTGATGAGCGGCAGCTGCACGCGCAACAGCAGCATCGATAGAAGCAGCGTCGGAGGGGTCGCGGCCCAGCTCGTCAATGGCTGCATCGGCGGCGGCTGTAGAGAGACCTGGCAGCGGCGACATGTCGTCAGCGATGCGCTGGTGCGGCCACAGCCCGCGCACGGGGACGACGGGGCAGACGACAGTGGCAGTCCGAGCAGGCGGTGGATGGGCAGCATCGGCGGCGTCGGCGGCTGCGGTCGCAGGCGTAGTGTCGGGACGCGGGACGTGCGCATGGGCTACGTGAGTGGCAGACGGCGCATGAGGCTGCGTACGTGCAGGGGATTGGCCTGAGGCGTGCAAGTAGTTGGTCAACCACAACAGACGGCCAGGAGCGCAGATTTGCACGAATGCAGCGCCGGAGCGATGCACGTATTGCGTGTGCGGCGGCGCCGGACGCTCAGCCGAATCCTCACGCGCCACCAGTGCGGGCGCAGGAAAACAGACGTCAGCGTCAGCGTCCAGCACAAAGTCGTGCTCCTCCAGCAGCGCACGCTCAAACGGATATGTCGGCAGATTCTGCGTCATGCGCGCCAGTGTTGTGTCGCGCGACGCCATCGGGTCAGCGCGCGCAAAGTCCTCCTCCCACGCGCTGTCAAACAGCGCCGCAACCGGCGGCGGCGACTGTGCCAATGCGATGGTCAGCGGCTGATGGAATGGATGCGCTGCTGCCGCATCCTGCACGCGCGGCGCCTCCACCAGTCGCATGCCGCAGCGCTCTGCCGTGCGCCCCCACCCACGCACCAGCTCATCGATGCGGTGCGTGGTGCAGTTGAGCCAGTTCACCGATACATGAAAGCACGCCGCCGGGCTGTGTGTTGCGTCCATGTGTACCAGACAATGCTCTGCGCGCGTCGAGTGCCGCTGTGGATCCAAATCCAGCGCAAACACTCGCGACTGTGTCAGATGAAGTGGCAACGTGCGTCGGCTACTCCCGCCCTGCCACGACTCGCCTACCCTGCTGTCTGAGCGTACGCGCAGTCGGCTGGCTGGCTGCGCGCCGTGCTGGGTCGTCTGGCGCGGCTGGTCGGTTGCTGTGGAAGAGTCCTGGCGGCTCGCTGGGCGGCTGAGCTGTCGACTCGCTGAACGGCTGGGTTGCCGGCTGGTGCTGGGCGACGCCCCAGCGCTCGAATCGCCGGTACTAGCTGCGCTATTAAGATCTATCGCTGGACTCGCTCCCATCCTACTGCTTAGACCTACGCCGCTTGGGCTCCCTCGGTTCTGCAATGCCGCCTCTGTAAACTCGTAAAAGTAAAAACCATCTATGAATGGCCCTGTCCGGTGCGGCGAACAGAACAACCCTCGCTCCAGCAGCCGCGCCGCTGCGGTCACTGCGTGCTTGCGCCGCGCCATCCCGTCAAAGTTTACCAGCACCCAATCGACAAGCTGCGAACCGATAAACACCGCACGGAGGTGCGCGTAGTGCCAGCGCACGTTGCGCAGTGGAATCCCCGCCTCTGTGTGCTGCAGCGCCTGCGCTAGCTGAGCGAACGGCGACTCGGCGTTGAGTCGCTCGCCTAGCCCAACTATGGCTGACGCAGGCGGCCGCAGCGCCAATGCCGTATCTGGTGCCAGGAACACGGCATCACCCATGTACGCGTGCAGCATGTGTGCCGCGTCTGCCGCTGCCACCATCGTCGTGTAGCGGATCTGCAGCAGCGTGCTGGGCGCCAGATCCTCCAACGCGCGCGTCCGCCGTACATCCGCCGGTAGCGCGCTCAGGAAACGCTCCGCTAGCCGCGCGCGCTCGTTATGCCGTAGCAGCCGCACCACGTGGTCCAGGAAACGCTCAAAGTTAGCAATGCGCAGGTCATCGTGCGACATATGTGGGCTGCCCTTCGCCGTGACCATAGCATCCGCGCCCAGCGTGTCTACTGGGATCAGTACAAACCGCGCGCGCCAGTACCGCATCCCGCGCGTCAGATTGTTCTGGTACCCAATCACAAGCCGATCCAGACTGTTCCAATTAACTTCATCATCGCTGGGGTACGCGAATCGCCCACACGCCGCGCTGTACCCTGCGCCGCTGCCACGCGCCCACAGCCGGAACGCGTACTGCGCGTCGTCCATTGAAAACGGCCGGTCGCGTTCCCACCGCGTCACCGACACGCCCGCTGTTGCCGCGCCTCCATCTGCCTGCACAGCCAGCTTCTGCACCTGCCGCCCATTGCTCAGCCAGATTGCTGCCGCTCCAGCTGTCTCCGCATGCCCCACTACCGCGCGAAGCACCAGCTGAAAACCCTGCGCCAGCCGCTGATACACCATCTCCTTTAGCATCATGCGCGTCGCCCAGTCTGCCGCTCCTACGTCGCCCATAAACGCTGCAAACTCGTCTCCATCTGCGCCTGCCGCCCCCACATCCTCGCGCCGCAGCGCTGGTGTCGGCAGGTGGTAGAAGTAGTGGTGGTAGTGCTGCTCCAAGTCTGCTGCCCGGTAGTTTGTTGCCAGCGGCAGTGATGCCGGTGTGCATAGCGACCGCCACTTTGCCGTGTAGCTCGACACCGCCGACTGCGTCGGAAACGCGTACGCCCACCGTTGCGACTGCTCCGTCACCGGCGGCGGGGCCAGCTCCGGATTACATGCGTTGTACGGCACACTCCGCCGTGGTCCCGTCCGCTGTCGTCCGCTGCCACCGCCCTCTACCCGTTCACTGGGCAACATCAGCTGGAACTCGCCGCCTACCTTCCCCCACACCGCCTCGTGACTGCCACTGCCGCGGAACGTGCGCACCTGCTCATCAAGCTGCGACTGCCGTGCAATCGACTCTGACGCGGTCTCGCGTCCATACTCCAGCGACTGCGGCGACCCCGACACACCCAGCACCGGACCACGACGCGGACCATGGTGCGGACCGAGCCCTGGAGAGCCTTGTTGTGGGCTGGGTCCTGCGGCGCTCTGGTGTGGGCTGCCTCCCGAGCCACCCAAATTCACACTGCCGCCTGGATTTATGCGTCCAGCCGACCCACGCACAAACACTGATGCGCGCGCCCCGCCGACCATTCGCACTTCCCTTGGCACCGACGACGACTGTGCCGCGCGCATGTGTTGTCGCGGGCGCAGGTTCGGTGAAGCCGACGACGAAACTGGTGCCTGTGCTTCGCCGCTGTCGACGCTCCCTGCTCCGCTTTCCAGCCGTGCTGCCTCCTCCCATTGCGCCGACGCGTTCGACGCCACCGCACTGCCCTGCACCGCCACCAGATTCCCCGACGCTGTCCGGCCCTCAGCGCCTATATGCGCCGGAGCCACTGCCAGCCCACTGGTGCTCAGGCCTTCGTTGCCACCACTCGACAGCCCACCCGATGTCGCTGCCAACGGATGCTCCGCTGTCTCCGCTGCCCCGACAATCGCCTGTCGGTCGAATTTTGCAAACAGCGCAAGCAGCCTCTCTCGTGGCACTGGCCCATTTGCTGCAGGCCTTTCTGCGTCCGGCTCGCCCCCTGCTGCCGACCACTGGTCGCCTCCCAGCGCCTGCAGATTCAAGTCCGGAATCGATGGCCGCCGTCGCATATACCCGGCTACTCCCGTTACTGACAGTTCGCCCATCCGGCATGTCGCCTCGAAATTCTCTACCTGTTGTGGCCCACGCTCCGTGTAGTTGTAGAAGCCGCTGTCCACCCAGTACGCAAAGTACGAGTACTCCACCCGCCCGTCATTCTGCCGCTGTTCTTTCTCGCGGTTAAACAGCGGGTATTCGCTCATATGAAGCTCCTTGATCGTCGCGGGTATATCTTCCATTCCTGTCTCATCCAGAAATGCCCGTGCAATTGACATATGCTTCACCGCTTCGCCTGCCACTGGCCCTTTGTTACTGACTGCTGTTCCCAGCAGCGCCGAGCCGGCACCTGCTGAGCCGCGAGAGTGCGCTCCATCCCAATGCGATTGCAGACCATCCAGATACGGCTGCATAGCCGCCATCCACTCTTCGTCGTTAGAGTACAGAGGATCTAGCAAAATAGGGTCCACCATCACCGATGGATCAGATTTTGACGCCGCAATCACTTTTGGCCCGCGCTCCTTTACAATGCTTGTTGTGTGTGCAAGCAGTGGTGCGTTGCCATGCGTCCCTGGGCTCTCTGCAAGCGGCGACACCGACGCCATTTCGCTCTCCTTTGCACGCTGTGCATCGCGCTCTGATTGATGTTTGCGCATCTGCGCTCGTCGCCTCTCCTGTTCAGTAGGAACTGGGTAGGACTTGAACCGGAATACGTGTGGCCTAAACAGCGGTCGCGGCGCTAGACACACAATATCCACTCGCATCCCTAAATGCAGCATCCGCTCAGTTGTCATCCGCAACAGTGTCTTTTGCACGTCAAATACACCAAACGACGCTGTCACCACCACCATGCTCAGCCCCGTACGCGCCAGATCTCGATCCACATAGTTACTAGAGAAACTATTCAGCCCCAGATTTATCGCCTCGAGGATGTTGCCCTGGTGTGCCTTGCTCACGTCCCCACATAGTCGATGTCCTGCCGACGTGCTCAACTCCTGGATGTCACGCCGGTACGTGTTGAACTCCGCCAGTAGTTCAGGTAGAAACACCGTCCAGTCGGACCGCACTTCCATGTTGGCAATCACCTTGTAGTAGTCGCGGTAGTAGCGCCCAAGTTCTTCGTCATATGTCAAATCTTGGAACAGCAGATTGTCACGTTCCTGATAGAACCACCGCGAGAACATTACTATTGTCACCATGTGGTTGAGCTTCTTCTCATTCCACCGTCGGAATAGCTCTGCCATAAAGCCATTAACCGCCTTTTCGAAGCACAGATGTCCGTCCTCTTGGTACGCCCACATCTCCTCGGTCATCTGGATGAAGATTATAAACCGCCCCGACTCAGATCTAAAGATCGGCTGAGTCGAGCTATCGATGAACCCGCAGGCCACCTCGCGATTTTCTTTGTAGATGCGCCGCACCGACGCCCGGACAAGTCCCTCCGTGTTGGTGGGCTTATTGTTGTGCACCGCCCGCTGCGCCATGCTGCGCCACAGCCTCCACATGTCGCTGCGCCCCACGTATTGGTCGCGGAACGCAATCTCCACAAAGTCTGCGCGGATCTCCTCGCGCTCAGCGCTGTCGGTCAAGTCAATCTTGCGCACCGCTACCCGTTGGTTCGTCATGTACTCGCCCCACAGCGTCCGCGCTACGTCATTACTCATCGACGCCTGGATTTGCTGCATATCCCTCCGCACCTCGCCGACCTGCACAAGGATTTCACGATGTGGGTCCGCCTGCAGCCTCGGTTCGTCGCCCTCCTGTTGTGTGCTGCCTTTACCGCCGCTGCCTGCTGCTGCCTCGTCTGATGACCCTGCCCATCGATTCGGTCCGCGCGGCGTGTTGGTGCTCTGCTGTGGCCGTCCCGGCAAGAACACGTTGCTTGCTGTCCTGCCGCCTGGGCCGCTGTACCGCCCATCTGTTCTACGGCCCGCACCGCGAATGCCCCTATCAGTGGTTCTGGAGTCTCTGTTGCTGTTGCTTCCTCCGGTAGCATAGCCTGCCGCTGTCCCTACTGCTGCTATCCCAGTCATGCTCAATCCGCTTTCTGTGGTCTCGCCAGCCTGTGTGCTACTTGTAGATGCTACTCCTATTTTCGAGGAAGACGTCGTAGCCGAGCCCATCCCCTTCGCTGACCCTGCCACTGCATCGCTACCATGCGCCGCAGCAACCGTGTCGTTGTCCAGCGAGCCACGCGGCGACGCTGTCTCGCCCTCTTCGCCGTCCAATATGGGCTTAATTGCTACAATATCGCCGATCTGGATGCCTGGGAAAAACAACGGGTTCAGCACAAGGTCGTTGGACGAGAACGCCTCCTCATGCACTCGCAACATGCATATCTTATTAAACAGCGTTGTCACTGACGGACGGCCCTCGTCTATATGGCTGCTGCTCTCGTTGCGCCGTCCGTATGGTGCGTTCCGGTTGCTAGTACCCGTCTTCCCCAGCTGTGTTCGCCCCCGCCCGGGCTTCTGTCCTCGCCGGTCAAATATAGAAACATGGTTGCGCTGTCCATGCATCTGTTGAATTCGTCTGGATTTAGTTGATGAAAATATGCACGAAAGAGGTCAAACGTCTCACACAGCATCGCTTCCCCCCCCCCACAGAAAGCGCTGCAGACAGCTCAATTGAGTTGTGTGATCACATTCTCGATCAATGCTGTGTCAATGCGCAGATCCTAAGAGCGGTGGCTCTCTCAGTTTGGATTACTTTGACACTAATATATTTCTAGTACTTTCAAATAGCTTCTAATAGAACTGGCACTGCCATCCTTGCAGGCGTCCAAAAATAACTGGAGACATAAATACTGCCTCAATAATCTACTTCTTTATACATTCCCATCCGTCTTTGCATGATGCTATTCCAACACCCTTGATTAAGTCATGCAGCGGTTCCACACTCGGACCTCGTGCGCTTGGTAGGGCTTTCTTCAGATTCCAATGCTACGTCTTCGGATAGAGCACCGGAACTGCTGAAATCAGTAGGCGCGACGTTAATGGCTGGGCGTTTCCGCTTAGTCAACCCGTTCTTGGCTCCATGCGGATCGGCCCGGTCGTTAACAAGCAGACATCCCTCGTTGTAATAAAAATCTGCAATTCCTATTGCCACACACATCTGCTCATAGCATCGTGCAGATTGCAGTCCCTCGTATAGGGTGGTCTTTCGATCAGTATACATCTGCAGAATCGTGTACTTTGTAAATCTGAAGGGGTTGCTCAGACGCACAGAATACTTGAGGTACTCAACTGCGATATCAATCACTGGAAGCGCGCCTTCTGCACGGAATATCGATGGGTTTTCCATGGCACCACGCGCAGCCATCACGCTGGTGGCGCCTGTGCATTCTTTGGCCCGCTGTACATCATCATACGAGAACACATCTCCATTGAGAATTACTGGTAGTGGCGCTACCTCATCCACAATGCTATTAAGTCGGTGCCACATTGCCTTGTCTCGCGGGCGCATGTCTCGCGTGCGGCAGTGAACTGTCAGTGCTGCAATCCCCGTCGCTGCAATACGTCGGACCAGCTCAAGTGTCTGCTCCTCATCGTCTAATACTCGGATCTTACATGTAACCGGCTTGTTGATATTTTTAACCAACATATCGAGGATCGCACACAATTGGTCGGGTTTCTGCAAAAGAGCTGCGCCCATTCCACCATGAACCGAAAACCTCTTTGGACATCCACAATTCAGATCAATTCCCGACACATCCTGCTCCACCACTTTGGCAGCCGCAAGCGCGAGTGCTGGGTCTGCTGAACCGAGTTGGAATATGACTTTACTCTTTTCGTCCGGATGCGTTGCGAACACGTCCTTGCCATTCTTAATAAAGGCAATCACGCCTGTCTTTTCCTCAACTACTCGCTCGCTTCCGATGATCCCCCTGTCTATATTCTCGTCTGTCCATACGAGATCTGCCCCATAGCGCAGACTCAGAAGCCGCAGCGGAAGCGTGCCAACCCGAACCATCGGCGCCAAGAAAAACCCATTCCGATACCTGTCTCCAATGCCCATTTTCTGCTACTTTATAATCGCGTAGCTTTAAGATGCAATGTAACAAAAAAGTAATGCAAAATTGACCTTTTGAGTGCTAAGAGTCATGTGTAGTCAAGAAAAGGTTAAAGCAAGCAAAAGGCCCCTGTTTTTCCAAAAGTCCGTTTTTTATTGTATCCCTTTTTTAATCTGGTAGCAAAGTAAAGAAAATTTGCCCAAATCAGAGATGCACGTGACGCATGCCTGAAAGACATCATGATCCTCCTTTGGATGGAATTCAGCACCTACTATATTTTGCAATACATCTACATCTACATCTTTTGGCAGTCCACTTACCTAGCGATAGACATCTAGCAATATCTCTCAAGTATCTTGCGTGGCATTGTGCTACGCATCTTAACCTGGGGATAGCGCTGGGTCTCCTAAATGGGCAATCGGACTGGGCGCCTCCGAGCCGACTCGCGGCAGATGACAACAATCGCAACGTGGTTGATGGTCCAATGCAAGACCAGCTTCCATTCTTGTTTGGCTCTTTCTGGGCTTTCATGGTTTATCATTTGCGTACTTTCTAGATACTTTCCACATCGGCTACTATTTCTTCTTTGCATCCATCGCTTTTCTCTGTTTCGCCCTTCCAAGCTTACATTTCGTGTTGCTGGCCAACCATTACATTCTCCAAACCACACGGTCTTCAAACCCAAATAGCAGCATCCCCAATGAAGTTTTCAGTACTTACCCTCTCTGCCTTTGCTGCTGTGGCATCAGCAGCTTACGAGTTTAATGCCCTATCCTATAATGCCAAGCAGTTGGATAACGGTGACTGTCCAACGGTCAACACGGTGCGTGACGACCTAAAGGTGTTGAGCAAGTACACGAACGAGGTGCGCATCTACAGCGTCAACGATTGCAACCAGGGCGAACCTGTCCTGCGCGCAATGGAAGGCACAGACTGGAAAGTTCAGCTTGGTCTGTGGGTTAGCAAAGACGACGAATCCTATAATAAAGACAAGAAGGAGTTGCTGCGTCTTGCTGGCGTTTTCGATTTCAAGAAACATGTCAGCTCTGTCATAGTTGGCAACGAGGCTATTTACCGCGAGGAGCAGACGTCTGCTCAGATTGCTGACAAGGTGCGCGAGGTCAAAGCAGCACTCAAGAAGATTGATCTGGGAGATATCCCTGTTACCAGTTCAGAGACCTGGCCTTCCTACGACAAGACACTCGTTGATGCTGTTGACTATGTGAACATGCACGCTTTCCCCTTCTGGGAGGGCACAAACATCAACGATGCGCAGGACAAGATATTTGAACACATCTACAATCTGAAGAAAATTGCTGGCAACAAGGCTGTGGTTGTAGGTGAGACCGGCTGGCCTGATGCCGGCGGCAATTTTGAAGATGCCAAGCCTTCGTTGGAGAACGAGCAACGCTACATGAGGGAATTCATCTGCCGTGCTAACATGGAGAAAATCAAGTATGTCTGGTTCAGCGCATTCGATGAGGCTTGGAAGCCGGTATCTAATGCCAGCGATGTTGAGACCCATTGGGGCATTATGAAGGGAGACAAGTCGCCAAAATTTGAAACGCCAATGTATGACTGCAAGGGCTTTGTACCGAACTCCAAACCTGGCGAGTCTAGCGATGAGGAGGATTCTTCGAATGACGACAGCTCGGAATCTGATGACGGCACTGACCATGACAACGAAGTAGAGGACAAGGATGATGATGCTGGCAACGATGACAGCGATACCGAGTCAAGCAGCGCATGGTCCATTGCTAGCAATGGCTATCTTACGACCTCGGCCATTGTAGCCTCTGTTGGTGCACTTTTCACTGCTTCTTTCTTCTAGAGATAAGGCGATTTCTCTGACATTATATGCTTCAACAATACTCTATCCGTCGAACTATTTACCTCACAATTTTTTCAACCTTTGGCTTGTTCAGCTCTTCAGTTTTCGGTGGTTCAAAAGGCAAAGGTATACCCTTAAAGCTGTTCGGAAACACTGAAAGAACTTTGTAGATGCGTCCCATGCTGTGCGGGTCTGTCAAGCGTTTGTAGCAATCAACAAGGTTTTTCTGAAGTTTTGCGTCGCTAGTAGTCTGCAGTAGCTGCTGCAACCGGGCCTGGATCCCCATCGAATGTAGAAAAGTACCCTGCTCGACTGGGCCATGACATTTTACTTGATCGCCAGCAGCCGCGCGCAAATATCTAAAATCGACATCAGCAGTGAGATCCATGGATCCAGGAAAACTAAGCGGTCTGGTGAATTTGTGCTCCCTGATACCGCGAAATGTATCGCCTTGTGTCCAGTCCTGGCCATAGTCGACCACAAGTCCCATTCCCTTTTTAGCCGATATCCACCGTGAGATCTGTGCCATTATACGCGCAGATTCTGGAGATACTTCAACCTGATCGCCCTTGTCAAATAGCTTAGCAAAGCTATTATCGTGCGAGAGAAACGCTGCATTTGCTGTCACCCCGCGTGTGCGCACGTATTTGAAGTGACATGCATTAGTATCGGATCCTGATAACGGCCGGCCAGAGTTCAGCTGCTTTTCTGCAGCACTGACTGCTATTTCCTTGCGATCAGAGTCTGCAATGTCAATCAGAATCTCATGCCACAATCCATCATGTCCTTTCTCAAACTTGAAGATAGGCAATGCGTCAAAGAATTCGTGCGCAACAACAAGCGGTACATTGTCAGAACTACTATCGATTTCCTCCACCAGATCATACCACTTGACAGATAATCCTCCGCGTGTCGCACTCGTGCTTTGTGCAGGTGTTTCTTTGCTGCCACAGTCCTCGACCATCTGCGTCTGTTGCGGATCGCAACTAAGTTTGTTATGCTGCATCCTACGCAGCTCAGGACTGCGCTCAACTAGATGTACATTCTGAATGCTCGCAAAAAACCTTGGAAATCGTCGCGACGCTCGTAGTATATCGTCCATTAGCGTGCCGTGTCCAGGACCAAGCTCAACAAAAGCTGTCTTTGACGGTTGTCCCATTATCTCCCAGTGCATAACAAACCACACTGCGATTATTTCTCCAAACATCTGGCTGATCTCTGGCGACGTCACAAAATCTCCCTTGTGACCGAGAACTTGTCCTTTTGTGTAATACCCGCCGATCGGGCTCGTCAGAGCCAATTGCATGTACTTTGCTACTGATATAGGACCGGTGGCAAGGATCATGTCGCGGATATGTCTGCCTAGCGGCGTCGGCTCTTCTTTACTGCTGGCTGGGAATTCACCAACGCCATTAACCTTTGAGCTGTATCTGCGAACTGCGTATATGGCTTCGTGATTGATCCTGCGGATAGGTCCTATTTTGCAGAAAAATGGGCAATGGCGCACAGTCTGCGACAACATGCTTTAAGTAAGTCTGCAATAGGTTGGCGTGAAAAATAGCAGTAATAATATTGAGTACATATAAAGAAAAGATGCACTTTAATTATTTTATTAAACCCTCTAATGGAAGCGATATGATATGGGCGGTTGAAAAGCCGCAATTTGTGCACCAAATAGCCCATCTTTTGACATGCAGCTACTACTACTGCTGTGTAAATGACAGTTGTAACCTGTCTCCAGACAGAACAAATGACGGTCCACATAAGTATTGAATAGCGACAACAGTTTCATTCATTGTATTTCTTTTTTTTTCAGACTTCCACGCAGAAATACATCTATTATCTACCATGCTCATACAGACATGTTCAAAATATCATCGATAAGTTCCCGCTGCCTATCTTTGCTGCCTAAAGCCAGCCGGTTGCTAGGGCCTGTTGTATAAGACATGGAAATAGATGGCTGACAAGGAAAGGTTGCTGTTCTAGGCGTGTGCGTCAACGACATTGGCGTAAAAACATCCACATTCTTTTCCAAAAAGTCTGTAATCTCCAATATGGTTGCTGACGTATCTACTAGGGAATCAGTTAGTTGCTCTTGTTTGGGTGTAGGCTGAGCAATGTCAAAGCCAAGATCCAATCCAAGCCCAAGGGAAGGGCCATTGGTATGTGCCACATTGCTGCTGCCTGAGATCAAATTCAAGGGAGGTGGTGGCATTGGCGACTTTCTGAGGAGTTTGTCGGTAGAATTTAGTTTATCTGCTTTCGGAACAGTATCGCTTTGGGTCCGTTGTCTCAGCATGCCCTTTGGGAAAAGCTCCGGAATCAGCAGCGATTGCGGCTTTGTCACTTCTGGACTAATAGGCATACACACTTTCGATTTAGCAGCCAAAGGAGGAGTATTCGGGGCAACAGCGTCATTGGAATCAGATACGACGCTGTTTTTGCGCTTTCGACCGCGCTTGGCCTGTCCCTGTTGTTCCAGTTTTTCAGCGTGGGCTCGAGCATTCATTTTCTCAGCAAGCTGCTGCGCCTTTCGCCGGCGTGCCCGCGCCAAGCTTATGCGATTATCGACCTCAGGACACATCCACGCATTAAGCATATCTGCATAGCTGCTGTCGCGCTCACCGGCTATCTCATGTGAGTACGTCAACTTGACTGGCCCCCGTGTCTTGGCCGGATACGGAGGCTCCCAAATACTCTCTACTTCGCTATATTCTTCCTTATTCGCATTGCTGCTCATGGAGTGCTCAGTGTTCTTGGGCGTGCTCCATGATGTGCTTTGTCGTGACGCGTGTATCATTGGTGGGAGCGGGTTTATCTCACTGCAGCTCAGCAAGGATATTCGACAAGGAAGCATGGTGCGTAATGGAGTCCCGCCAGCAAGAGCGTTTAGAGAAACAGTATAGGTGTAATCGACGTGAAAGAAAGGTAAAGCCTCAATTGAAAAAAACAAAAATTGAGAACCAAGAGACAGGAACTCCGCGTATAGCGTTGTCAAAAAAATAGTCACCCATCATCACGTGACCACAATTTGAAAGATTTCTGTGATTGACGTTTGACTTTACGCAAAAAATTCCAGACTAGAACCTTTATGAACTGAAAGCCAGAAATGAGCCGGCCACAGCAACAACAAAAGAATTTAAAAGAAATATGACGAAAGAGCTAAATAATTATTCACGCCTCCTCAGCATCGGGGCCATTTGCGCCATTATCCAACACATCGAGGGCCTCATTGACCTTAGCTAGCAGCGTATTCTTGTCATCGATAAGACTGAGGATCTCGCCATTGTCCATCTCCAGAAGCATTCCAGTGAGCTTGCTTGCGCGCTCTGGATCGATTTTTTCAATTTCTACATAAAGCGCCTCGCCAAGCATTCGCTTTTGCTCGTTCGGCGGAAGCTCTACCAGCTCGGCTGCAAGTGCTGCGGCCGTTTGGCTGCTCTCACTTATAGCGGGCTGACCGCTCTTGGCTGCAGGTGCATCAGCCTGTGCCTCATGCTGGGCTACGCGCATGTTGCGATAGCCGCCGCGACCACCGCGCTGGGCGGTGCCGCCACGACCGCCATTCTGGCGCGGATTGCGTGGACGCATCGGGCGCGCACCAGCCGGGACAGGGTATTGGGGCATAGGATATTGTCCAGGCATAGGGTACTGTCCTGGAACAGGTGGTTGTCCGCCTTGCCAGCGGACAGGGCGAGGTGCTGGATACGCGCCGCGAGAAGGCCCATAGCCGGGGTTGTAGTACATGGGTGCACCTCCATACACGGGAGCGCCCATTGCGGCTGCGCCGTGCCATTGGCGCTTGGTAGCCTCAATCTGCTGGCGGCGCTGGTCGCTGCGCTGTGCCAGAGCCACGTAGAGCGGCTTCTTGCCCAGCATGCGGCCGCCCATCTCCGTAATGGCCTTGCTTGCCTCCTCAGGCGCGGTAAAGCACACAAACCCGAATCCACGGGAAACACCCTTGTCATCGCGCATGACCTTGGCGCTGGTGATCACGCCGTATGGGGAGAACTCCTGGCGGAGCATGTCGTCGTCAATGTCTTCGTCAAAGTTCTTCACATACAGGTTTACGCCCTGGTACTTGCTCAGCTTCTCCATCTTTGACCGCTCGTACTGACTGCGCAGCTCACGTTCGCGCTCAAACTTCTTTTGTGCACGGTTCACAAAAAGCCTTTGGCCCATGAAATCTGTGTCGTGCAGCTCCTGCACCGCGTTCCGTGCCGCCTCGTGATCCTCAAAGTTAACAAACCCAAACTTGCGCGAGTTGCCCTCCTCATCCCGCTGCACCATTGCCGATGTAATCTCACCAAACTTCTCAAACAACTCCCGCAGCATAGCATCGTCAACCTCAGGATCCAAGTTCTTCACATACAGGTTGGTAAAGTTGGCGCGCATCGAATCAATGTGCGTCTGGCGCTCGTTGCGCGATATGTGATATCCAACAAACACTTTCACGTCGTTCAGAAGCATACCATTGACTTTCTCAATCGCAAGATCGGCTGCCTCGCGTGTGTCGTAGTGCACATATCCGTAACCGCGTGAGTTGCCGTTCTGGTCCAAGACAACCTTGCAGCTAAGGATGTTGCCGAATGCCGCAAAAGTATCATGCAGTGCCTTGTTATCAATTGTTGGATCAAGGTTCTTGATAAACACGTTACCCGCTCCGCTCCGGCGCAGCGCAGGGTCGCGCTGAGACCACATAATACGGCAAGAACGACCCTTAATCTCCGTGTAGTTCACAGCCTCGAGTGCACGCTCGCCTACAGATAGCCATAAGCAAACGCAATCATTAAGCTTAGAATATGCGCAAGAACAGCTCCAACTCAAGAGACTAACGCGCGTTGCCGCAAACACAGTGCAATTGGAAAAAACTTACCATCAGCACGGTTAAGGAAGTTCACATAAGCATATCCCAGACTACGGCGAGTAATTGCATCGCGGCAAACGCGGATGCTGGTAACCACGCCGAGAATAGAGAACAGCTCGTAGAGCATGGCCTCGGTAACCGAGGGGTCAAGCTCTCCAACGTAAAGGGACGCGTTGGACATGGGGTTGCTGGCGTTGGCAACCTCGGGAACGGCGCCAGCAGTCGGGACAGGAGGCGTGCCAGCTGCTGCTGCTGCGGCCGCTGCTGCTGCAACAGCCTGCTCAGCAGTCTGAGTGGGCGCTGCAGCCTCAGTGCTGGTGGTAGCCTGTGCCGCATCAGGAGCCGGCACGGCAGGAGCAGGAGAAGAAGCCGCGGGAG
>JANBQQ010000071.1:0-27040 GCA_027577275.1 Coemansia sp. RSA 988 | reverse complement strand
GGAGAAGAAGCCGCGGGAGCAGCAACCTCGGCGGGAGCAGCGGTTGAAGCAGCGTCCGACATCGTTCTTTTTTTTTTTAGGAAATTGGTTTTTTTTTTGTTTTTATAAAGGTTAGATTGGTTTTCCGAAAGAAACACCAATGTAACCAGCCTGGTTTTATATATATTGAAGTATGTGTTTTTTATATTTAAGTGCGAGGTAAAGAAAAAAGAAGAGGCGTTGGCGCCCGACTGTTCCCTTTCTCAACCAGCCCAACGCACATACCCTCCCCCAAAGTCTCCACGTAGAATTTTTCTTTAAGGAGTTGATTAGATTTCGTAGTTGATTCGTTATCACGTGAGCCTATGCCGCAGCACGCCATTGACCTCTCAAGATTTGGCTTGCAATGGCGTGTGCTGCCGTTGAACATGTTGTTGTCATGCGATGGGTGTAGTTATTTATGTTGCATTAAAAATCTCTGGCCTAGGGTAGTTGCAGCAATTTTGATACGCTATTCTTGGGCTTAAAGCTTATGTAATACAATCTGCAACTGACTACACTCCCATGTAACATTTAAATAATACAACAGGCATATGTTTTCCTACAATACGTAGTAAAGACTACTAAATTGCTTATGCTGTAAATTGGCCAATGGTGCAAGCTTCCACCAGCATCTCTATAATTATAATTTTTATTCTCTTAGGGAGGCTCCATATATTTGCTTCAAAGTCAATCACCTGAAACAGCTTGAAATGCTTGTGCAATCAAGCCAAAAAGATGAATACCGATACAATTAAAATCTTAATAAATTCTTTCATACAGCAATTCACAAACTAAATTACAGGATAATCTATAACATAAACACCGCCAAGCAATTTATTTGCACACATTGCTTCTTTGAGCGTGTGTTTATAAAGGCGAAAAAGGGTAGAAGTCTTGCTCCTCCACTTTTCCCATCCCCTTTGGCGGTAGCAGAAGTACAGAAACGGACACAGAGCTCAGGCATGTAATTGTCGTGTAATTTTTTTACATCGGATCACAGTAAGCAGGTAGAACTACTTTGTCCGAAGGTTTCCATACAGTCATTCACACTTTTTCTTCATTTGTTCGTCTTTTGCTTTTTGCTTTTTTTCTTTCTACTCTTTATTATTATTATTATTATTATTATTATTATTTAGAAAAGTCCCATCTTGTTCTGTTTACAGTGCATAGTGCTTTTTGGTAGTAATATAAAACAGCACGCTTTGTTTTTAGTTATTTGCTCTACGTCATTGGCAATAAGAAAACTAATAGATGTCTCCAATCGACTCTACTGCGTTTGGTAGTCGATCTAAACCTATGAAAGAGATGGTCAGCAATACAACAAGCACATATAATGAAATAATAGAAAATCAGAAAGCTAGTACGCATACAAACATCCAAAACGTAGATAATTGTAGTTGTGGGCTTGACGAGGAAATAAGGCAAATAGCGAAAAACATGCAAAGCCTTAAACGGAACGTACTGCCCTACTACGCAGACAAAGGCGTATTACCACATAAGCTCGCTTTTTTGTGGAATAAGCTGAAAATCAATAATATTCCAGAAACATGTATCGCTTCCTCAACACACATAGGATACTTTAAAAGGGTAGAAAGCGTGCGTGACAAGTTTGATGGCCAATATGACAGCGGTTACGAGGAATACTGTTTATAGCTCTGTGTTGCGTTAGACTGTTCCGACTATCTTTGAACAGGGCGGATTACTTAAGAACGGTCGTCATTAGGTTGTGTACTTTGCTTATAGGTTTCTACTGAATAAAATTTATAATCCAAACCAACTTAGTTCCTGATTTCTGGTAGTGATGGTCAACTGAAACTTTCTTATAATCTCTGCAAAATTTGCGCCACGGACTGTTTTCTGCCTCTCTTGTGACATTTAGCGAGTATTTGTAGATAATCAGCAGAAAGAGATTCAGAACATGAAATTATTTTTAATATAGTGACGACATGGATACATTTGTAAATAGCGAAAATCGCTATACCCCTAAGAGCCTATTGCACGTCGGACATTGCCTGCTTTCTTATTATATCCAGTGTTGCGCACGGTCGGTCAACCAGTTTGTATAAAATAAGTAAAGCAGCATGGAAAGCAGCTTATGAATAGAAAGTTATCGTAACCTGTGCTATACCGAATTGTCTATTTCTGCACAATAACGAGTTTTTAAGTACCGCTAGACATTAAATTACAAGCAATATAAAAAACGCATATTAGGTTCAACTTACCATCAAAAAGCCACAGCGTATCCTTGGGTGACTCAGAAGCCTGTTTGACATAAACACTGTCTCGATGAGGTCGCCTCTATATAGCAGCATCGCTTCCAACATGTACATTAAGCTATTATTGTGCATCGAGAATCATGCAGTGTAGCAAAATCTTTCAGTAAAAATGAATTTGGTGCATGGCAACATAAAACTTACTTTCTTTTCGCAGCTGGATAACATAGATAGCAAGGATTGACAGATGGCATCAACAGTCAAAACTGGGCACCAGTGTTTATACAATATACTTAAGCAAATATGCCCGTTGCTGTAAATATGTGGATGTACAGGAGTTTTTCCAACAAATACCACGACAGGCGCCTCAAGAGGATACCCTGCAGGGAAGTCAAAAGTCAGAGTAAACTCTTCTTCTTCATAGAGAGTTCCTTGGACACCCCGCAAACGCACGGTCCATTTATCGATACTATCAGTGTCGCTGAGCAATATATGCGCAGATGCTGATCTTTTAAGCTCTCTTAGTTCACGCAAGAGCCTCTTGGTCCGTAGCTGTGTAGAAATTGACATTTTTGGGAGTAATTAAAGATATGGAAGCGCTTGATGGAACAATAATAAAGAAGAGCAAGATACTCCTTACGTGCTATCTTATATGCAGTCAATCAAGAGGGGAGAGTATCATCGTCGCCAATAACACACTAATTCTTAACCAGAGATCCTTCCAGCCAAGTAGTTTTGCATTAAAGCTGTCGCAGACATGCTGGCCCAGAGCATTAAAAGTAAGGGTGATCGCTGACATCTTGCTGATCAAACAGAGTGCGGCTGATTTAGAAACATCCATGTTTCGCTGGGGTTTATTCCGTTTGCCCTTCGCCATGTTTTCCTATTGTGTCACTGTTTCTTTCATTCTTTCCTTTTTCTGCATTATAGCATTGAATGCACATGCGTTTTTTGTAAGCGTATTTGGGAATGGCGACAGCTCCAGAAAAGAATGTAGTGGATAATGCCCAGGTGGCAGCAGACTCGCAGGCGAATGGCGAAGGCTTGGTTGTGGATAGCAAAGTGAAGACAAAGACGGCTAGCACAGAACTGTCTGCAACTGGTAACAACAACAGCGAACACCCTACAACTTCTGCTGCCGCATCTCCTATTCTGCAGGCGCAACCATCGACTGCTCATAGCCATAGCGCCTTTATTGCGACAGCACCAGCCACTGCTGGCAATGATAGTCCCTGGAAGGAGGCAGGCGATTCAGCCAATTCTGTTCCACCAGATACAGCAGCCTTAGAATTACCAGAAGTTACAAGAGAGACAGGAGACAAGCAGCAATGTGATGGTAGGCGAGATAAAGAATTGGTAGAGGAGTTTGAGTACCTACTAGAGAAGAGCCAGCAGTTATTCTCTGGACTAAGCGAGTTGCCTGAGATTGGCAGCAAATATTGGCTGCCGCACTTTCAGCGCACATTTGAAGTGTATACAAAACTGTGGAAATTTCAGAGTCAGCATCGACTTCTCCTTGAAAAGGCCGAACATTACGGATTGAAGCGATGGGAAGTAGGGGAGATTGCATCAAAGATTGGACAACTCTACTATCGTTATTATTTGCGTACTAGTGAGACAAACTATCTACAGGAGGCGTTTGTATTCTACGATGCAATCCGCGAGCGCAACTACTTTCGCGGCGAACAAGAGATGAAGAATTCTGCCCTGATGATTAAAAAGCTCAGGTACTATGCACGGTTTATCGTCGTGTGTCTGCAGATGAACAACACACCAATGATGCTTCAACTTCTGGAAGAAGTAAAGGGTTTAATTGAGGTATATTCGACAACATTCAATCCCGTTGACAAGATGGAGTGGTCGTTGGTAGTCAAGGAGATGGCCCTGTTCATGCAGGCTGTTTGTAATCCTGTACCGACCGATGACGGCGGAATTATGCTCCCGGTGAGCTACCGTCTTGTCTCACGCAAACGGTCACGAGTTGAGAAGGATGGATCCAAGTTTCGATTGCAGGAGGTTGTGGTTGTAGGAAACCGCCCGACGCAGATCAAGTTCTCAGAGCTTACGCTCGACATGTATTATATGCTACAGATGTTGGAGCGCGAGCCCAATATTGGCGTAAAGGATGGTGCTGGCCCTCTTCCAATCAGTACACCAGCAACAGCCAGCGCCTCTGTAGTGGCTACCGATACCATTCCAACCACAGCTGCGGTAGATGCAAGCTTTGCTGTTATTTCTGAAGCGTCAAAGTCGTCCGAGCCTTCGGAGCATCCAAGCGCTATACAAGAGCGACAATATGGCACTGAACCGGCATCTGCAGCCGCTGAGCCACCGAGGCCTGAATCGGCCACTGTTGAGAAGGAGAAGGGCAAAGAGAAGGAACGAGTAGAAGTCAATGAGCGAGATGCTGAGCGGGAAAAGGACAGAGACAAAGCAATGCGGCGCACCAACCCACACAAATATGTGTTGTATCAGCCCAGCGTAAGCCAGATCCAAGTATATCTGGCCAATGCGTTCCGCGAGATTGGAGAGCAGGGTTGCGTACTGCTGTACCTTTCTTCCGAAGGCTCCAAGATTGAAAAGTCCGAAGGGCCAAATACATCTGATGCCCTTCAGCATGGATTTATAGGTGGCATCTCCACAACGCGGCGAGCAGCCAGCGAAGCAACTCAGGATCGAAATGCAGAACAACTAATCAATACTCTCCATCCAGCAGATCTCGTCCCTTTCACGCGAAAACCATTTTTTATGATTGTCGAAAGTGAGAGCTCGACGGCTTACAAGAACATGCCAAATCTCTTCAACCAGCCGCTATTGTGTCTCTTATCACCCGTCTCGTATCCGCTGCAGGCCAGCGCTGGCAGCATATACACATTTTTCCTGCACTCGCCAATGGTTGCGTTCTGCGTGGTCTCACAGATCACTAGCATGACAACGTCAAAGTGGACAGGACTCGAGTCCCTTGTCTACGAAATGGAGGATCTGATTCTCGAATTGATCAACACGCATATCAAGCAGGCTAGCTTGCGTAGATTCCTGGGGGACGATTTCTTGCGGCAGATTGTTGTCCGCCATGTATTATGTTGTGCTGTGTTGCGCCTCCATCTAGATTTTAACCGCTCGGAACACTGGCCACAGGCTTCCCCGGAGTATTTTACAGATGTGCTGGAGGCTTCGGCGCTGGTTCGCAAGG
Organism: Coemansia sp. RSA 988; assembly: GCA_027577275.1. Lineage (NCBI taxonomy): Eukaryota > Fungi > Kickxellomycota > Kickxellomycetes > Kickxellales > Kickxellaceae > Coemansia > Coemansia sp. RSA 988. Next base: position 21,613 of record JANBQQ010000071.1, on the reverse strand, counting down.
CCCGCGACATCATCCAGTTCTGCGAGGTGGAGCAGTTCTACCGCACTGATGAAAGCGTGGGCGAGTCGTCTCCCACTCCTCCATCGTCGGTTCAGACGTCACCTGCGCCGCCGCAGCTGTCATCATCGCCGTCACCCTCGCCTTCAAAACAGCACCAGCAACAGCCATCGCAACAACAGCAGCCACCTCAGCAGCAACCGCCACAGCCACCCGCCGATGATCTCACCAAAGGCAGCGCAAAAGCATAATTTTACTCACGTGCACCAACTCTATTTTTAATGAATCCATCAAACTCATGGTCTGTGTTTTTCAGTAAAAGGCAGAGGGGGATCAAATGTCTCTCCTGCACTTGGACTTGACGTGTAGATTTTTAAAAACCCTTTGAGGCCAGTTGCAAGAATTTCTAATGGTGCTTTCGATGGACACAACCCGCCAAATGCTCTACTCGGAGTCTAGCATAACCACCAGCGATGCAGCTGTCCGTCTGTCGGATCTAACCTCTCATAAGGCTGCACGATGGATGCGACAGTCCTCTACCCTTGGTGCTCCAATGGCATGTAATCCAACGGATCGTAGACTGTCAGTTCTACCGTCAGGTAAGCACAATGTGAATTCACTCCTTAAAATGTCAACAGAAAACACACGCTCACACAAATTCCTCTTATTCTTTCTCTCGTGTGCTTTAGTAGAATGTTGCATTTAGCAATTATTCTTCTAAACACTTTACCGTGTTAGTTTTTTTTTTCTTGCTTGTATCTTGAAAAAAGAGCTTCTTTTACTTTCACCAGTATCTAAATTGTTCGTTATATCTATTCTGTTGTTAGGCTCTGTTGCCCGCGGCTTATCAAAAACTATCACCTGTGACTCGCAGCAACTACACACCATACCAGAGGAGGCACTTGTGGAGTACAGAGACGCAATTCAGCATTCGCCAAACGCTGAACAGCCTCTACGAGTAGCAGCCAAAGGGTGTCATAGCGCTGGTAGTAGGAAGCGTAAAGGTCAAATCAAAGTGCCGTGTAGTGCTGCTGAACTGTCCGCAATGCTTATAAGCGATATGGGTGATATCCAGCAATTACATGGTGTGATCAGTTCGCCCGAGTATCCGCAGGACATGTCGTCGCCAGACCACGCCAACTCATCGCCCAGTCTGCAGCCCATGTCCATTTCTTCAGGTGTCAGCGATATGCAATTGGCTTCTGCCAATTCCTCACAGACCTCGTCGCCGACCACCCGTCCGCGACGCTCATCCAGAAGACGCACGCAACGTGTAGAGCTTACAGGACCCTACTTGGTTCCACATGGCTATACTGCTGCATCGCCACAATCATCCGGAGGTCAGAGCACCAACAGCCGACATGCAAGTATTGCTGGCAGACGAGGAAATGGTCAGACAGCTGAGAGCAGCAGAGCTGCGCGGACACGGAACCGCAGACGACAGATCACCAGTTCATCCGATGCAAGCAGCCACGACGGCAGTAATAGCAGCACTACGACAGGAGGCACGGCTTCGGTAGATTCGGACCTTAGCTGTGAGGTGACCATATTCACAAAAGGGACATCGGTCTTGGCTGGGCCGACATGTCCATTCTGTCACAAAGTGCTGGAGGGCACAGAGGAGCAGATATACGCCCACGGGAATGCATGTCTCGACAATCTGGATTGTAAGGATGACCGGCAAACAGGCCATAGCAACGGAAAGATGGTATCATACGTGTTTGAAGGCGTGGAACGGGTGCGTGCCACTTCTCTATTCGAAGGCAGTCTGTCAGCAGAATTCGGATGCGGTCCAGCCCACATGGATGAAAAAAATGACGAGGATGTGGATGTGGACCAAGACGATGTGGAATACGGTCAGGCTCAATACACCGACAACGACCTCGTTATCTCCAAGACAAACAATGACCCACTATACAACACAGATCATCTCCCCACATCAGAGGATCCACAGCCTGAAGAAGAAGTGATGCTACCTGAGAATCAGCCTGTAGATCCATCCCATCAGAATTCTTCCGAAACCAATCGCCAGAATCATGGTCGGTCCCATCCTGACATGACCATGAATAATGGCGCATCGCAGTTATTGATTGATGCGCTAAAGGCTCGCATCCGCGAACAGAGTGCGCTTTTAGAATCGGTGCACAAATGTGTGGGGTGCTATGAGGCATTCAAGGAGCCATGTGTTTCAATCAACTGCTGGCATGTACTTTGCCAACATTGCTGGATGTCAGCTCTCGGAAACAAGAAGTTGTGTCCGCAGTGCATGCATATAACACAGCCAGCCGACCTGCGGAGAATTTACATGTAATCTAAAACCTACCTATTCGAATACAAGGTATATAAAATATCACAAAATAGCCTGGTTTCTCCCTGATTTGGCGATGTTATCATTGCCCATGAATGTTGCTGTAATGTGTGTGAATTGTTATGCTTGTGGCGCTTGGCTGTTTACAGCCGTTTAGCAGCCAACGGCACAGTATCTTTGCGATGGGATAGCCAAAGTCAATGGTTTTATGATGGGGGTGGGGCTTCAAATGAGTACTAAAAGCGGTAAAGTAACCTCTCAGCTAGAAATAACATTGCTAGTGTTATCTAGAAAGCCATATCATTCGGCGCTCACAGTATCATGCATCAGCTGGAGAAAATCCAGAAAATGGCGGAATACCCACAGAAAAAATAGCTTTATTATTTTCTTAAATGCAGTAGACCGTTAACCTACAATGTATCTAATAGCTGTTGGATACCGCGCATTCACTCACTTTACCTAGCGCTGACAGCGTCCAGCAAGATCGGACGAACAGCAGCTAATTAACTTCTAAAATAGTATATAAAGGGGGCGGGGGCGAATGGTTCACAATGAGGCGAGAAGAAGAAAAAAAGTAACAATTCTTCTACAAATACATCCACTTTCTATGATGTTTCGGCACCTTGTTGAGTAGAAGACTTTTTCTTGTCTAGCGCCCGCAACAGACGCTTCTTCAGAGCCAAGCCAAAATCGCTAGCAATATGCTTCTCTTTAGTGTCAAGAATATACCGATCGAGACCACCTTTCTTATCGATTGTGCGCAAAACTCTTGTGGTTAAGTTTACATCAACCATACGGTCTAGAATAGCCGAGTAGAGTTTCAACTTTTGAATGTTAGGTAACCAGATTCGCCTTGTTTTGTGGAGGGATTTCGGTTTGTTGTTGCCATGTTGTACTGCTACACCTCCGAAAAGCCCGTCCATTCTGAGACGGTACAGTTGTGGTGCTGGCCCGCGCACAATTTTCGTCCAGCTGGCGGTTAGCATTGACAAGTATCGAACAAATGAAACGACTTTTTTTTTAGGAAGAAGTGGATCTGAAATTAAAGCAAGAAAGGAAAAAAAGAAATTCAATAGGAGTGATTGCGAACCGAGCCGCAAGTGAATGGGCAAGTGGAAAACGAGCAGCAAGATCAATCAACGAGAGCAGACTGTTTGACAACGACAACCATGTTGCGACCAGTGCCGACAAGACTGACAACACCTTCGGTGGCCAGCTCGCGGATAACCTGGTCAAATAGGCGTGGTGGCACAGGGGCATATGATTGATCATTCAGACGCTCGAGCCAAGTGTGGTAGGAGGCGCTGTTACCAGAATGTGGAGCGTCAGGAGCGCCAGCTGTGGGTGCGGCCGAAGAAGTGCGGGCGGCGGACAACAACAAAGTGCGAGTCTCGCGCTTGATTGCGTCAAGCTGGCGACGGTCGCTGGCAGCAAAGCCAGTGTTTAGTAGATCGAGATCGATCAGACCAGTGCGCGGGTCAGTGGCAGACTCGCGCAGGGCTTCGCGCATGAGACGCGAGGCCTCCTGCACATCACTGGTATCAACGGTGTCGGACAGACGCATCTTGGCGTGGGCCTCGGACATGCGAATCATTGACTCGAGTTGGCGTGCGGTTGCTGTGACGCGGCCGCTGGGTGCGGCGGCGTGAACGGCGGCCGAAGTGGAAGCAGCGGCGGAAGAATCGCGGCCCATGCGGCGCAGTTCAACATAGGCATGTGTCAGGGCGTCGGCGGCGGCGTCAGAGATGACAGGGCGCACATGGCGGCGCGCATAAGCGATGTAGCGGGTCAGACGGTCGGCGGACATCAGCGGCAGGTCATCTTCGGCGGCAGCAGGCGGCTCATCGACATACAGGCCGACAATATGACGCGCGAGGCGACGGTCCATAGCCTCGTCAATAGAGTCGAGCACAATGAAGACCAAGTCAAAGCGCGAGACCAGCGTGGGCGGCAGGTTAATGTTCTCGACAATGCTCAGGGAGCGGTTCCACGAACTGTCGACGGGATTGGCGGCGGCCAAGATTGAGCAGCGCGCGTTGAGCGAAGCAATGATGCCGGCCTTGGCGATGGAAATAGTCTGCTGTTCCATGGCCTCGTGCAGCACGGAACGCGTGGTGTCGGACATCTTGTCAAACTCATCAATGCAGCACACGCCGTCGTCCGACAGCACCAGAGCGCCGGACTCCAGCACCAACTGGCGTGTGTCGGGGTCGCGCGTAACGTAGGCCGTCAGCCCCACCGCCGAGCTTCCCTTGCCCGACGTATAGATGCCACGCGGCGCCAGTCCGTGCACTGCTGATAGCATCTGCGATTTGGACACGCCTGGGTCGCCCACCAGCAGCACGTTTATATCGCCACGCGAACGCGGCGCCCCTGCCCGCGCAAACTGCTTGCGCACTCCTCCGAACAATTGAAGCAGCACCCCGCGTTTGACATCCTCCATCTCGTAGATGCTGGGCGCCAGCGACCGCGCCATGATCGCAAACAGTCGCGGGTCGCGCGACCACCGCCTGAACTCTGCTTCCTCTCCCGCCGTGAACGCCTGTCCGCCACCGCCCTCGTTACCGTCCCCGTCACCCGCACCTGTCTCGCGCACCTGGTCCACCACTGCCTGTGTCACGTCCAGCCCCTTCGCCGCGCTTCCCAGCACGCGGCTGCGCCCCAGCCTCCGGATGTGCACCACGTCGATGTACGTGCGGTAGATTGACTGCACTGTGCGCGTGCGTGGATTGGCCCGCACAGGCTCGCCGCGGTAGATTCCCGTGATTTCCACCCGGTCGCCTGGCTTACCCACATCCACTAGCTCTTGGTGCGTTACTATCGTTACCGTGTGAGGTGTCTGTCCATCTGGAATCACTTCTGGTGTCTCCTGCAGCCGCGACAGTTGCTTGTCCTCGAAGATGCTGCGGTTGTGCACCAGCTCAATCACGTCCTTCTGCAGACACGCTGGGTTCCCGCACTGCCGTGGTTCGTTAATCACACCCTTGTCAATCTCAACTGTCGTAGTCCACTCGCACTGCATGCAACGGAAGAACCCCCGCTTCATGTCCGGAATCACCGCTGACGTCCGGATCAACATTCCTCGCACGCTCACTAGCTTGTCCATGTCGCCAGGGTTGAGGTCGCGCATGTTTGTCGTGTTGCTCAGATTGTACACCCGTACACGCAAGTCGCCCTGCGCCAGATCTATGTCCGCATCCGGGTTCTGCTCCATGTACATCCCCGCCAGCACATAGTCCAGTAACTGTACCACCTCCTGTGGATAGTTCACCAGCTGTCTGTACAGCCCCTGTGCCGGTGGATACGCGCTGATATTCTGCGCGTCCACATTGAGCTGGTATATCTCTGACTCGTGCATCTTCCGGATTAGAGGGGGGTATACCGGCTCATGCATTTCTGCTTCACTCAGGTTGTGCGTCTCCGGCGGCCGGTGTGAAGGCGTAAAGTGTTGCAGGAAGTCCCTAAATGTGTTTGTCACCTCTCGTAGCTGCACTGTCGTGCCCCAGATCGTGCGTATCTCTGCTGGTCTTGTGCCCTCTGCCTCTTCTCCGCCTGTCCCCTCGACATCACCAAGCTCTGACGATAGCGCTTGTCCACGGATCCCGAGCTCATGTCGGTGCCGCCGACTCGCCGCCCGGTCTCGCTGGCTTCCCATACTCAGACTGTCCAATTGTGAAGACAGCGCCTCCGAATACTCTCTTGCCATCCCACCGCTGGCCAGTCGTCCATCCTGTCCAAACCCATTCCCGATTCCTCCAGCCGGCGTCGACGGAATGTCACTGAATCCAAGCTGAGGTGATGAGGATCTCACATCGCCTCTAACCGAACCTGCTCCATGCACTTGCTGACTCCTATTGTTGCCGTGTCCGACGGGAAGCGGTGCTGGCGAGAATGGCGCAGGCGTCGCTGGAAGCGTGTTATACTCGTCCACTCCTGCACTTGCTTCCGCTGGATCAGAGTCATGTCCAAGCACTGGCGAGCTTGAATGTTCTCCAGACATGCTAAACTTTTTTATTTATTTTTTATTTTGTGGTCGGATAGCTGCACGTTCTGAATCTGCAAGTGTAGCTCTGCTGTGTGGTAATCAGAAGGCAAAATACGATTTCAAGTGCCAAAGGCCTATAAAACTCTGTTAGGTCTGTTCGCAAACCTCAACCTTTACCACTAAAAGCAAATATAGAAAAATGTGTAGAGTTAAACCCAGAAAACAACAGCTGCACCTTTGAAAAGGTGTCCTTGTTTGTTCCATGCGCGCCTCGTCTCCTAAAGTAAACAATGGCTTGGTTGATTAATCAAGCCTGACTTTGCTGCTAAAATCGGGATTACATTGATCCTATCAGAATTAGCACGTGTCTGCTTTTATGTTCTTGATCAATTGTATGTTGGTGAATAGAGCAACCAAGGTAAGAGCTGCGGTTTTAACAATTCCACACAAGAGCAGACACTCCTTCAGGGATTTCGACTACAGCCTAGAAAGTTGAATTTGTTACATATTGCTGTTACATCAATACTTGAGTTAGCTCCTCCACAGGGCTATTGCGTTGAATTTCTGGTGTTTTCTTCATGTCTGTGGATGCAAATTGCGCCTACAAACCACACGCTTTATCCAAGAACAAACTGTTGCTTTAATAGAGCAAAATAAAACACCCCTCACAACTAAAAAAAATTGCACCCGACGCAACCACCACTCTCTTGATGCGTTAATAGGTTTTCCAAATGAATTTACATAATCAGGTAATTTTCCTTTATTGTTATAAGACTAAAAACCAAAACACAAGAATAATAAAATTAAAAGTTGCAAACAAATTAAATAAATCACTCGTCCCTCCTCAGTATACAAACAGCTGTACACACTCTTTTATGCGTTTATTTGTCTTTCCATCCAGCTGACCATGAACAAGGCCAAGCTAAATTAGCAAATACACGACATCCAAATATTCTTTAGCTGACTTGCAGATTTATAATTAGCTTGTATACAATAAAATTAGGACGGAAATATTTACTAGGCTATCGCTTGATCTGACAACATTGAATGCACTTTTAAACCGTGGAGCTTCTCCAAAAATATCAAACTATAAAATAAATGGCTACTTGCAATAGGCTTTTCTGATGTATTAACAAAACCTACATTATAACGTGGATGTGCAATAAACATGTTATTTATTCTTCTTGTCGATTCAAACTCCAGGTAATGAAATCAAAATAATGCAATTGTTGTAAACACCCTGTATAGCCCATTTAAACTGCGCACAGGCAGAATAATTTTATAATACCTTCATGACAATAATTTATTTCTCTTTTGCTGATTACCCATAGGAGCGTACCAAGTGTTGCAATAAGAGTCACTTACAATGAAAATGCTAAACCTTTTGGGTATCCATATTTGACTCCAATTTTGGGCAAAGTTATTCATCAGCAAATTCTTCAAACTATGTTGAGATCTTGCATAGTAATATAGATTATTTGGTGGTTTCTTTTGATATCCACAGAGCACCGATGTTCTCCATGTACCAGGATTTGATCAGTGTAATAGACTATAAAATTATTCAAAACAATGGCTTGCCCGAGTTTCATAACATTTTCAAATTGAGCGGCCTACTCTCTTTCCAAGAAATACTCTTTAGGGAACGAATATAGCTTTACGTTGCTTAATGTATAACTTTTTAATATTTTGGTTTAAAGTTTGAAAACATTTGTAGATTTAATAGAGATAAAGTATTGCCAGTCTTTTCAAGCAACTTTGAATTGTACTATTGATATACAATATCAGGTTTATGTTTGTGACTTTGGTCATGCTGTTTTTAACTTATCAACCATGTTGTAATAAACATAAACTAGGAATTGCAATTCTGTGTTTGAATAACCTTTAGGAATGGCATTTGCTACATAATCACTACTTGCTCTGGGCTAATAATTGCAAGAATTGTGCTTAAGAATTGTTCTAATTTGCTCAACGGTTTTCCGATAATTGCTACTCTGCAAATTAATACAATTTAAAATCTTAACAGAGCTCTGTTTTAGTGTATACCACCAAGTATGCGTAAATTGATTCTGAGCGACTAGCATATAGGAAAAGTAATTGGTAATTTTTAACCTCAACCATCATACATGGCAAAAAGTGCTCTGGGATGACAAAGATAGAAGTTATGAAGGTATTGGGCTTTTAAAATATACAAGACCCAATTTTTATCTAATGAATGGAACCAATTTATAATGATATAGCTTTACCAATTGTTGAAGGCGGTTATGCGCTTGCTTAGTTTTATAGAGCTAATATACAAATATTCGTTGATTGAAAATCTCTACATTCCAATACCACTGTCATATCCATCGCTATTATTATCCTTTTTCCCATCGTTATCCTCATCACTTGAAGATAGGCCATTTACACCTTCATTATTGCCATATCGAATATCCAAATAAGGTATTGAAATATAGGTAGGAGTGGCATAAATTTCTAAATCACCTTTACCGTAGATATCACAAGGAACTCCACAATGATCAGAACCAATGTTATTAAATAAAAGGTTGTTCAATTTTGCCATTATTTGTTCTTCTGAAACATACTGTACATATTCTGGACATTCACCATTACCAGTATCCATTCTAGTTTGTTCTTGCGCATCTGCGATTTCAGTTTTCAAATTTAATAGTTGATTTATAAATTGTCTCGCTTTTTTATTGTTATTAGGTAATTCTAGCAGCCCCTTGCATATTTTATATAGATACTGTCCAGCTTCAGACTCGGGTGTTGCAGTATCCCCAAGCGTTTCTCGCGAGTTTGGCATTATGATGGTGGAGACCTTAGTTTTATGCAGGTAATTGTGTTTTTTTGTTTAAGTAAAATACTAAACAAGTTGTAGAAAAGGGGGCAGTGTGTTTGATAAAAGGATGATAGAAAATATTAAAGAGAAAAAGAGCTTCTCTAGCGCAAAGACAATGACGAGGGAAATGTTCAGTTTTTATTCGGTTCTCTGCTCCAGTCAGCCACCTTTTGTCTATGCCGGGCGAAGTGAGCAAGTGACTTGACTTGGGGTGTCCGATTTCTTCCGCTCAAAGAATTGGACAACTTGGGAGAAATTGCCACCTTTGTCTACAAAGGCTGCCATGATTTCTAAAAGAAAAATGTGCACAAAAGGGGATGATTGGAAGAGACATCTGGGGGTTTTGATATTAGTTTGAGACAGTCAACCTCTGGCTGCGGTAATTGCTGCTAGCTATTTAGTGTACAATATTGTTCAAAGACGTAGCCCACTAGGCGTCTAAATCCCTTGTTCTGTACCCGCTCAGTTAAGCGATGCAATATAAAGAAAGTATGGCAGACAATACCTGCAGCAACTAGGTTGCTTTAATGCCGAAAATAATTGAACCCGTGGATTCTGCTTCCATTGCAAAAAAAAATATAGCGAATAAGATTATCATTTTTTCCACATCATTACATCTTCCGTATTCCCACATAAATTACAATTTGCTTGACTGGGCTATGACTGCGGCATCTCCTGTAGAAGGGTGTCGGAATAATTTGGAGTGTAGAGCATCTTTTTCCGATCTAGAAGTACTGTCCAGTCGACGGTGACTTTTTCTGCAGCCGGGAATTCTTAATGCGTGGGAATACACAATCACAAGCTACATCAATTGCAATCGAAGGCCTTTTCCAACTTCTTGAAGAAACTTCTAGAAGCAAGTTAAACAATGCTTCACGGATATTAAATTACATGTTACTTGCACACATCCGCAATACTTTTTATTCTAGGAACATGTTGTGTACAGGGTCGATTAGATTTAATACTGATGGTACGCATCAACAGATGTCAGTTGCCTGCAAGGATTAGTGCATCTGATCAAAGGAATGCGCAGCCAGCTCACTGTCCCTCCCCTTCACACATTTTCTTCAGCATAGTTTTTTTGTTCTGTTTGTTTTTTTTTTTTTTTTGCAGCCAATTTGTTTGTTCATGTTTAGCTTCCCGCTTTAAACACGCCTCCTAGGCAATGTACCCTCCGAATGCAGATTCTCTTTTGGCTTTCGCCAGTGCATTGTTAGACAAAGCAAAGAATACTGCTAGCGTTGACCAACAATGTCTGCTAGAGCTGCACCAGACCACAAACGCATTAGTAGATGGTGCGTTTGCTTCTGAGGACTGGATAACTGCGTCTGATAATGGACGGACTATTGAAGCACTACTACATTTGTCAGATATTATGTTGGCGGCCCGACCAGAGTCGCAGCTCCCCGAGTGTGGTGTCCGGACAACTGCTCTCATTTTGAGACAAATTCCATTTGGTGTAGCGCAAATATGCAGCCAGGAGGTTGATCGTGCGTCTGCGTGTGGTATGCGCATACTTGATTTGTGTCTGGCCAAGCTCACGGACGCATGTGATGGAGCCGAGAAAAAACTTGAAGCTTGTATTGCAAAGCTTACTGATGAACCGTCCTATCCAGATAACAATGTCATGGCGGCGTTGCAGGTGGCACTAATATGCGCTGAGAGCCTTGGGAGTTGTATAGAGGCATTATCTCCTGGAGTCGATGGCTTGCTAGGGTCATCTGCAATATGGGGCTCTGCACTAGATGGTACCAATGCCATTGCTTCATACTTGGTTAGGACATTTCAGTGCGCATGCCTTATGTTTTCACGTTGTAGCAGCGCAGCTTTGAGACAACGGCCACAATTTTCGGCTTCCAGCAGCTCTCTATACAAAGCATCGGGAAGGCTTATAGATCTTGTATCGGCAATATTCAGCTCTGACGCACATATCTCCAGCGACTCTGGTAGGAAACGATCGCTAATGGAGCGGTTTTGCATTCACGCGTTAGCAGCACACAGGTCAATTATGAACTCACCACCACAGTTCAAGATGGTTTGGAAGGCGTTGTGTGTGCTATCCACTTCGACTTTGCCCATCTCATTTGATGGCTCGGGACTGTGTCTGAAAGTATACCTCCAATCGACCGAAACAGTCCGGGTTTTGGCCAAACAGGCAGTGACATTATTGCGGCGCGAAGAAGACTTGAATGAGAAGGTGCGACGACGACTCAAGGGAATACTTGCATTTATCAGATTTATTGTGTTCCAGATGCCGTCCCTTTTGTCTAAAGTTCGCCAATCTGGCAGAGCAGATCGCGGGGATTCCAGAGAGTTAATACTAGCAGCAATGTCTATGCTTGATGTAGTTTTCGGCGAACTTGCGCTGCCGCAATTACAACCATCCATGCCACACGATGTTTCAACCATGATTCAGCAACTTGTATCTACAGTGAGTGCCAAATTCACTGTAGCTCTGCTTACCTACTACCCACAACCACTTCTCACATACATGGGATTGCTGCATGATGCCATTCACGGTGCAGAATTATGCTCAATTGCCAGCAAAAAACAGTGCCATCTTTTGGAAGGTATCCGGAACGCAGCATCTAATCGCGAGATTGTGCGTATTGTCATGGCGAATATCAACGCATTTACATCCGAGCAGCAGGAGACACTGTTATCGCACAGCACTCCAATACCAATGGCATTTGCAATGGCAATAGATTACGATGCTGTTTCGGTTTTTTCAACTAGCAAAGGCGTGGATCGGATACATCCCGAACAGCAGGCGGCTACGGCAGAATATGAGCAGCTAGTGTGTTCTGCTGCTCTTTGTGCTGCAAATGTGGCTACTCCAAAACTCTATGGTCAATGGGAGATGGCTGCGCTACAGACTATGCTGCAAGCACCATCAGGAAGTCTTGGTGCCCAGATCATAGTCGATGCGTGGTGTATTTTGGCAACTCGAATGCTGCCACAGCGCGCTGTCTTGGCGACAATAAAAGGCATTCTAGATGTTGTTGTTGCCGATCCACAGCGTGTGGGTGTAGTTGGAGGCCGACTAGTCCATCGATTACTGCGGCGTTTATTCGCTGTGTGTGCCGAAGACGGCCTGTCAGGACGCCTATCGCATACCATAAAACAGGTTATTGAGCAGAACTCGCCAGAGAAGATGACACTTCTCTGTATGATTGTTCCTTGGAGTATCTACGATTCAGGATCAATGATTTATGAGATTGGTCGCACACTAGCAAATAATGTTGTCGACTTGCTGAACACCTGTGCCGCCATTGAAGAGAAGATTGCCGCTGTTAATGGACTAGCGGCATTGATGCCTCTGTATCAGACAGGAGAAGGAGCGATTGATTTGGATAGCATTTGGCAAAATGTTTGGTCTGTGCTTGACGAGGCATTGCGTCAAAATATGTCTGGAAATTCCACCGATCGATGTTGTGCGGTTGAGTCTGTGTTGTCACTGGCGACGCGGCTACCACAAAGAGAGAGCAAACGGATGGCAATGTTACTGGGGCATTGTGCTCAGAGTCTCGCAAACAAATTGTTTAAAGAGGACACAGTAGCGCTTCTCTTAATACAGGTGGTAGCCAACTTTGCAACTGTGGATTTGTCACATCCGTCGATGAAGACAACAGTGAGTGCTCTACGCCAGATTTTTGAGCACTTGCTGAATAATGATATGACCTGGCTGGTTCGACATCAGGTACACTTGCTGGTTATCCGACTTGCGACCGATTCTGTCAATCAGTCTGTTGCTGAGATGCTAGTACCAGAAAGTCTACAGGCGCCTTTGCTCCAATTTATTCAACGTGAGCCAGCAGGAGAAAAGATAGATTCTACTGAAAAACGCGAGGCTGTGTATCGATCAGTGTTTGGAATGCTCAATTGGAAGAGTACAACCGTAACTTTGCTAAACGACCAAAGCGGACATATGACAAGCAGGAATGGCACAAGTCCGAGAGACTTTGAGCAGCTTGTCAATGACATTGTGGCGCTTCGACAGCAGCTGGAAGGAACTTTGTGCGAGAAAATTCCACCCGGTGCTGGTACATCAGTGCGCACAGAGCTTGCACGACTTGTAGAAATTATCAAGCAATTTCCCCGTTATTAATACACTAAGAGCCCCAGAAGAAATCCAGTAAAAAAAGAACGACCGATCAATGACAACAATAGAATCTGATCAGTTAATTTGGCGCCAGAGCACAAGCATAGGTCAAAGGAGGGTAAACTCAGAGGGATTCCTTAGATCCTTGATGTTAATACTGCCAACCTTAAAAAGGTGGATGGACTCTGTGTTATGATCGATGCAAGGAGAGGCAACCTCTTCTATAAACCATGAGGAATCACAATTGCTGCGGATGTATTTATTAGCCCATAGCTTCGGTTTAATATTAAAAACGACAAAATCACGCGTCTCAGTTCCGCTTGTCATATATCTTAATATCCAGGCAATCAATAAATCGTATTGTTTCTCTTTGGCCCCACAGATATTCTACAAAAAACATGTCACAATACCTGACTGAAAAGCTGGCTGCGATTGGAGTGGACGATGAGGCAATAGTGGAGTACTGCGTAGGGTTTCTAACAGACACATCAATGAGCGCAGCGGAGAAGGAAGAGGCAATCGTAGGATACCTTGAAGCAGCGACAGAGAGTAATCTTGTTACTAGCATTGTTAACAAGGCAATAACATTAGAGGAAGATCAGTCAGCACAGAATAATATAGCACTCGAGCAACAAGCTAAAGAAGAATTAATGCTTGCACAAGAGCGAGAGCGAGCAGAGTTACTACGAGATGTGTCAATAAGATCGAAGAAACGGGGAAAGATAATAACTGTTGAAGAAAGACGAAAACGCGAGGAGCTTCTCAATAGGTATGAACTCAATCAACCACAGATAATCGAGAACAAGGATGGAGAGGCTGAAGTCGTCTATAGTGAGGACAAGAAAACCAGTTCTCACATATCCAGTAATGTAAATGCGCAGCTTGTATCTGCAAAGCAGTCAGAAGAAAGGAAAAATGCAAAGGTAGCGCATCAGAAGAAGGTTTTACGCGACAAGGAACTTGATAAGAAACGACAGGAGGAAGAACAAGATAAGAAGCGTCGGACCATGAAAAGAGAGAAGCGTAGGATGTAACTGTAGGCAACTCTGATCCTCAACACACAGCTACAGGAATATACGTTCTCTTTCATATTCAATCAGGGAAATTTTGTCTTGGCTCCAGTTCGATGCATGTTTACTTTATTTGAGACGCGTTTAGCTTATAATATTGATAGAATCATTGGAAAGGTATATGTGGCAAGTGTGTTCAAAGATGTCTTCAATTCTTAGCCTTATTGTTACTGCGTCCCTTTTACACGGTCTCTCGTATCCGTGAGGCATGGATAAGCAGGTAAAGGCAAGTGGATATTACAAAAAAAAAGTGATTAGATAGACAAAGTAAAAGAAAGTCAAGTGCTAATATCCAACTGACGGGTACTTTTCTACAACATTACAAGCATTAAAAAAATAGAAAGACTTCAGTAAAGAGTAGTATCATTTGATGATGGCCACACCAAGAAACATGTCCTTTCTTTGTTTCCAGTGCATAATGTACCCTGCAGTTGCATAGAAAATGTTACTCCTGCATACTCACCCTTGTTACTGTGCACAGTGTACAGGAACCGAGCTATTGTATCAACTTCATCGACAGTGTGGCTGTTAAAATGACGACTGGCAGCCAATACAAGTTCATCTTTGGATGATCTCGCCTTAACATTCAGCTTGAACGCCTGTCGGTATTTGCGCAACGCCTGGATATTGAGTGCATTGAAATCAAGCTACATTGTGTTCATAAATAACAGCCAGAAGTGCGCTTAGAGACCCTTTGTGGCAAGGTTTGCTTCATTCGGTTAAAGAGCCACTCGTCAATCAAAACAAACTATGGCCGTTACGTACCTGCGTGTGTCTCGCTAGCCGTCTCGCACAAGAGTATAACCAGAGCCAAAGTGTATTTGTTGCGTATTAGTAGAATACGAATCAAAGGACCAGAGTATGTGAAGTTTATCAGAAGAAAAGACAATCAAGAGTGTCCTGCTGTATTACCTTGGCTTCCGCTGTTGTTACCAGAATGGTGTCCACTACCAGCAGCGACAGAAGTTCCATGTTTTTGTCTAGGGGCCATTGTGGTTGTGTATTTTTGCTGCGTAGCCGGCACAAAGTTCTAAAGCAGATAATAACGCTAGAGGATAAAAAAGAACAACTGTAGGAGATAGAGAAAGGGGGAAAAGCAGGTCAAAAAGGGCGCTCCAACACTCCCTTGCCTTGTCTGGCGCACGTACCCAAAAGAGGGAGAAATTTCTCTTAAATTTATTGCAAATGTATTAGCGTGTATAAAATATTATTTGGACAAGATTTGGTATTGTGGGTTTTGCGCCATATCAGGGCAATGTGTTTGCGTTGCAAGTAGTGGCCGAAATATTCTTTTCTTGATGTTAATACTTTTGCAAATTAGGGCTTGTGCTTGAAACGTTATCAACACCAGACCAGACCACATTCTGCTCTGCTTACTGTTTTTTTTTCTCACTTTAGTGCTTGCGTGAGTGAATCTAGCCTTTTTTTTTCGCTCAAGTCATATTGGTGGAGTTTTGTTGGCTAGCGCATACTACATAGCACGAAAGTTGCAATGTCAGCAATTGGGAGAATAACAACAGGGACGCTAAGGCGTTTCCACAGCACAGAGCTCTGCAGGGGTTTCTTATCCTATTCGTCTTTGCTGCGCCCTACAGCAGAGCCAACCAGAAGAGAAGACATTCAGCCGCGGATCATGCAACAAAAGTCACATCGCGTACACTCAACGCGCCAATACTCAACAAGAGGCAACCAGGAAGGTGGACGAAAACATTACGATGCACGAATGGAGTTTGCACAGTTCCAAGAGGAGGCGCGACGTCGCAATGTATCCGGAATACTATACGTGGGATCATTTGTGATATTTTTTCTTGGATTATCGTATGCAGCAGTACCCCTATACCGACTATTATGTAAGCGTACAGGATTCATGGGTACACCAAACACAGAGCCAGTAATACGCGATGTAGAGACTATGAAACCTGTAGAAGGACATCGTAAGTTGAGTATAAAGTTTTCTGGCCAAGTATCGACGCTGTTAGATTGGTCACTGAAACCAGAACAAAGACAGATCACTGTTGTACCTGGTGAAACAGCGCTTGCTTTCTTTAGAGCATATAATTGCTCAGATAAACCTATCGTTGGGATCGCTACGTATAATGTAATTCCAGAGCAAGCAGCACAGTACTTTAATAAGATTCAATGCTTTTGTTTTGATGAGCAGCAGTTGGATCCAAAGGAGGAAGTTGATATGCCTGTTTTCTTTTTTATTGATCCGGAATTTGCCCAGGATCCGTTGATGGATGATATTGACACTATCACATTATCTTACACTTTCTTCAAAGCTTCTGGCCGGTAAAAAAGGAAAGGCATAATTGTTGTGTAACACATCAGTTTGTCTGTTTGTGCTGACGTTTTGCAAATGATATCTTGTGCAAGCACAAATTCTATTTATTTATTTTTTAGTGTCACAAGCATATCCACACATTTTTTTGCATGGTTTCACACAAACAAGGTGACCAAGTATCGCCTATTATTTTAGAGCTCTTTTACCTAGAATTACTTTTTTAGCCGCTGCTTATAAAAACGCGCATATATTTCCCATTCATCCCTGAAACGCTTATTTTTAACGGGATTTTTTTTTAGTTTAAGCGTATTTCTGAAATTTTATACACAATAATCTTTCCTCTTAAAAAAATGTCGTCGTCTATCGGAGGATTTTTCGAACAGGTCAAGGATAAGGTCGAGACGACCATTGACAAAGCCAGCAGACGTCTGAGCCACCACAAGGGTGAGGAAACAGCAAGCGAAGCGAAGAACGCTACTGGCAATGCCGCACAAAATGCCGGAGACACTGCCAAGAACGCAGGTCAACAAGCTGGCGATGTCGCGCACAAGGCTGATCCGACTAGCCGCTAGAAAATAAATGGATCTGGCACAAGCTCTCACCGACCATGAACACCCCGCGGGTTCTCAAAGTGGAACTTGGCGTTACATAAATTTTTCTTCATCTTTCTTCTTTTGTAGCCTGTCTGAATAAATATAAACGAGTGGATAATATAATTCAAAAGGCTAAGCAGTGGATTTGCCTTCAGATTTCAGCTGGCTTTCGAGTTTGCTAAATTCCTTCTCGGCCTGGGCCTCCAGCTCATCGCCGACATCCTCGACTCCAGTGACCTCAGGTATGTAGTACGAAAGCATTCCCTCGACGCCGTGTTTTAAAGTGACGGAGCTCGATGCGCACCCGCGACACGCGCCACGGAGTTTAATGCTGACTATGCCAGTTCCCTCATTGAACGACACGAAATCCAGATCGCCGCCATCCTCCTGGATCGCAGGACGCACCCGAGATTCTAGCAGCTCTTTGATCTCGGTGACAATCTCAGAATCACCTTCGCCAACATCCATTGAGTCCCTTTGCGTACCAGCCTCGTCTTCGCGAATCAACGCTCGTCCAGATGAGAAGTGGTCCATTATGGCAGCGTATATGTCTGGCTTCATTAACTGCCACGGATAGTCGGGGTCCTTGCGCACGGTCACAAAATCGCTGCCAAACATTACACCGCGCACTCCCTCGATCGCAAACAGTCGTGTGGCCAACGGCGACTTGAGTCCCTCCCGCGGGCTAGTGAACTCGATCGTTCGCATATCCGAAGTCGCATCATTGTCTTTGCTAAGTACTGGGACTCCTGGTATAAACTGCAGTGCATCTTCGTTGGGTGTGGTTGATGTTTGTATGAACATTGTACGCCGCTGCTGTTGTTTCTGCAACTGCCACCATGTCCCTGTCCTTGCTGGGCGTTGGGTAGTGGATCTTGTGATGGCAAGTGTGGCTATATTCCGCACGCAGCACGCTGGTTGGCGCAGGCTGACTGCCTGTCCGGCAGAAAACCCGTGAGCGATACGGGCCACGACCTCCTTACGGCCCACAAAACGATGTAATTGTCTGTACATTCTAAAAAAAGCTGCTACACAAAGTTAGAGTAGAAAAAGCGAAAGTGGAGATAAGGAGAGGTGATGAGAAAAGAACGCTTGTACTGCTGACTACAAGCTCACGTGGACGTAATTTAACGTGTTAAGCGATAAAAATGTTGGTTTTTTTTATCCTCACCTCTGCAACTTTAAGAATTCCAATTTATCTACTATTTTGCTAGTACCAGGTCATTGGCAGCATGAGCCAAGCTTCGGAAGGGCCGTCGAGCGAGCCCTGGGACACAGGTAGGAAGGGGGGGGGGAGTTCTTGTTAAGAGCGCAATTGAGTGGCATATTATCTTGCATGGTTAGCGTTTAGGCTGTTGGAAGCTAAATTGGCAGCACTTTTCTGACAAATGCTGGTGCAAGTAGAGAATGATAAGATTCTGGAGAGACTAGCTCTCAACGAGGAAAACAGGTAAGACTATAGAGTGGCAAGGGTTCTGGCTTTTTTATTGCAAAGGAATACACGGGAGCTGAGTATTTCTGGCTTGTTGATTGAACGCTAGGACACCGTGGCCAGAGCTACGTCGAATAATCCGGCAGAGGCTGGCGATGGTTGTGGAGCAGCTGACAGAGTGCCAGAGCGAGGATCGTGATGCCCTGCGTCGAGAATTGGCCGTCTGCGAGCGCCCAGAGTCAGCTGAGAAGCGCAAGCGCGGCAGGGATGAGGATGGCGAGGCAGAGGAAACACCAGCGGTCGACTCTTCTGCGCGGTTAGCACGTGCTGGTGATAAGGATGGCGACAAAGCCAACAAGAACGGTATGGGCCAGTCCATGGATGACACAGGCGCGGAAGATGCCACGGCTTCTGCTGGAACTGCTGAGCAGTCTCTCCAGAGCCACCCGCCATCCCCAGATCGTCTTGGGCCGGTAGAGGACGGTGCCAATGAGGGAGGAGGCCCCGCATCAACAAAGACACAGACACCAGCTCCACAGCCTGCAACAAACGGCTCCCCATCGTTAGCACATGAGACGAACGGGCACACAAATGATCTAATCCGGGATATCCACGATCTTGAAGATCGTATCGGTTACAGTCTGCACACTTTTGAAGAGGCACCCTTCACCATCCAGCGTATCGCCGAGCTACTGGCCTGGCCCGAGCGTCACTACCACAACGTGATAAAGCTTCTGCGTGCTGTAGAACGGGTGGTATATGTGACGTCGACCGTCGAGGAGTTTCCGATTCTGGTCCAGAAGTACGACAATAATGAAGACAATGTCTCCGAGGATGTGTCTGCTGCTGTAGTATCTGAGACTACTGAAAGCAACAGTAACAGTAGTGCAACGGCAACACCATCGTCATTGCTTTCATTTATGGCTACTCAGAAGGACAATGCTATTGGGAAAGACAATAGTGTTGCTGCTACCATGGCTGTGGTGGCTGCACTTCCTAGTACCGAGCAACGAGCTGCTGAGAATATAGCAGATCGTGAACAGACAGTTCTAGGCATTGGCGCGACTTCTGTTGGGTTTACACATCAAGAGACATTGACTTCGACAGCCGGTGGACCAGCGCCAGATATTCCACCACTGGATGCATCTGATACAGGAATATTGCATCTCCAACCGACTTCAGCCGATGATAGGAATGCTTTGCAGACCAAATTCGAAGGCACTGTCGATGCAGGTGTGCCTGTGTGCATTGATGAACTCGATGGAACCCGTGGCAAAGTTACTGTGGTGCCAATTCATCCTAGTAATGTCACAACCGATGAAGAGCCAAAGAACTCTTGAATTGTCCAGTTAAATTGTACTAGTTGCAGTGGCGACCATAACAATTTGCAAAAAGTGTTAGCATTGGCGTATATATTCTTTTGGCGGGATTTGATATTGCGGGTTTATGACATTCGGGCAGTGCGTTTGTGGATGGAGGCGTCGTTTGTGCGTGGGTGGAGGGTGCATTGGAATAAATTCACTTCCACAACCATCCAACCCGAGTATTACTGATGCCGTCCTCACAGTTAAACGCTAATGCTTTTGTTTCAAATTACAATATAGTATTAATATGCTCGCAAAGATAACATGTGATCAATGACAATTGCATAAATAGGTGTCTTGATAAAAAGAAAAAGGGGTGAATATAGAATTAAGTTCCCTGTTCAGTGCCATTAGCAGGAGTAGGACTGTTATGAGATGTAGATTCTGTAGTAACAATTTGGTCAGTAGTTGGAGGCAGTGCTTGAATCTCGGTAACATAATTCTCGGCATTAGGAGGCGGTACTGCTGGGACTTTTGACATTTCCATAGCACTGCTGGTTGATGCAAGCACCTCGAGTCCATCCACAACTGCGGAGGACTCAGTGGTGGGCTGTGGCATTGTGTCAGGAGTAGTTGCCTTTGAGAGCTCTTCTGACTCGCCAGCAGAAGGTTTCTTGGTAGCAACAGACCCGTAGACTGCTGCCGCAACGGCCTCCACTGCAGCAGCAGCAGCATCTACTGCCGAGCTTGCAGTTTCTGGTGCCTGTCTATCAAGTTGCTCTGCCAAAATACTGGCAACAGAGCCCTGTTCAACAAGGTTTTCCAGAGCTGCTCCATTATTTGGCCCATCGGCCGGAGCTGCTACCGACTCTGTTGTTTTTGACGTGCAGTCGTTTTGGATAATCTGCTGTTGCGACTCGGTATCTTGCTTCTCTTCCTCGTCCTCCTCTTCTTCTTCCTCATGAATGACCGTCTGACCAGCTACAGCAGCATTGCATCCAATAAAAATGTCAAAGAGTCACGCATGCATGTTTTGTAAAGATAATTAATCTATGCATTGTCCACTTGTCATTAATAAAAAAGACAAAAAGATCACCAGCTGCAAACCCTTCCAAAACTTACTCTTGACCCATTTGAAAATCTTGTATGATGATTCCACAGCCGTTTGATCGTCTGTTGTCTTTGTAGGCGCCACCCATGACCGCTTCCTAACCAATAACATAGAAGAAAGGGGTCATAATTAGTATTGCACTCTTTGTTACCCAGCTTTTTTTGAATTTTTGTCTTGAATACAAAAGCCACAATGTGCTGAATGGATAAACATCAATTCTTCGCCTCACATACCATGCGTAAACGGGTTGCTGCTGTGTTAGACGTCCAGTATGATGCATTGCATCACCAAACGTATAGCGCATGCGTTTCGGTCTGCCAGGCATCCTCACTTTGTTTCCCCCCCTTTTTTTTTTATAAAAGACCGTGCGTTATAAAAAAGAAAGCTATCCAGAGCTCATAGAACTGTCCAATATACGCAATGCCCAAGAAAAGCAATTTGTAAAATACAACACATACTGTATTTTGCAGATTTTTGGATTAGAGTTGCTTTATTAACCCCCGTAATGGGGACAACGAAATATGGGCGGTGCCGTGCAATATTTTGCAGGCTAAGACAGGGAGCTACTCCCACCTCCAGCCACATGCG
>JANBQQ010000070.1:35237-59158 GCA_027577275.1 Coemansia sp. RSA 988 | reverse complement strand
ATTAGCGAGACACATCAAGACCCTGCGATCAGCGGGTAAACATAGTATATAAAGCTTACATGTTCTTCATTTATTAATGGTAAACTTTACTTCGTTTTAATCGTTACAGTGTGGGTTTTGACATGATATTTGCTGCAAAGGAGCGGGAGATTTGAGCAAGTGAACAATGCTCTGATCTTACCCCCCTGAACATGTGTGGGCAGTCAGCTTAACTCAGCGATTGTTTCCAGCAGCAGAGACCTATAAAAACAGAGCAAGCTGCGTAGTATATATCTGTTTTGGTTTTCTTTAAGTATAATTCTTGCATATTTTAAAAAACACTCCACAACTTGGGAACTCTTTTACATTTAAACCAGGGCCTCCCGCCCAACAAAGGAGGGAGGAACCTTAGTTAGAAATACATTGTTGAAACTTATTCTATTATTTCGATTGTTAGGTCGAATTTCTCCCCCTCCGTAACATTCTAATTTTCATTATTATATTTAGATGACCATCAAACAACGCAAAACATATTTAGCTAGCTAGCTGTATTTTTGCCTCGTCGGCCTTCAGCTCAAGTACATTGAGCATATTCTTGGAAATCATCTGCCAATGTTTAGCACGTTCCTTAAACGGGTCATGTTTGATGGACGTGTATTCTTCCAGGGTTAGCCCTATGTTGGATGCCAATGGTGTTGGCTCCAAAATATCCTCACGAACAATTGCGCCAATTGCCATTATATCGTCATGTTTATCAATTAGCGCTGCACGCAGGTCTTCAATCAACCTTCGAAGCATAAACCAATGAGGGATAGCATAATTGAACCCAGTGCTGATGAGACTGAAAGTAATGGCACTTTCGAGATTGGTACGCTTTTCACGAGCTATTTCTGACCAGCTGCCTTGACTCCATTTTGAAATAAGCCGGATACACTCCTGTTTGGGGCGAGTATTAGAACTCCAACCAGATGTGGCAATGTGGCACAAAATATAGATAAGCGATTCAAAGTCATCAAGTGCCGTCTGCGGCATATCGCTCATCTCGAGATTTCCGACACTCATATATGGTAGCGTTCCGGTGCGTTCAGTATGTCGAGGGCAGTCCGGGTCGCTCAGATCAAGCGCATGGTCAAAGTCAATAAGCATGCCTCTGACCATGTCATTATTGTAGCTCACAAGTATGTTGTTTGGAGATAAATCCCGATGCAATATGCTGCAATGCTCCAATATTGCCTGATGGCAGCGCATCACGTCTCTGATAACAATAATCAACTCTGGAATCGATTTTATGCACTTCAGCGGCTCACCAATCCCGCGCATGCAAATGCGCTTATGCACACGCAGAGCTACGGTATCCTTGATCTGATGCCAAATTTTATCACCCAGCATCGTAATAATGTTATCTTCCACATAAACACCATCTGCTGTCTCACGCACAAACCTTACACGGCCACCACCATGCAGCTGTGGGTACAAGCCATTGAACTGCTGAAAATCCTTTAGCGCTCGGGTGATCTTTCGCAAGTGCCTTGTTTCGTCGCGCATGTCATCCTCTGCACGGAATGTTGCCTCGGGCCACGCGTCTTTGATAAGAATGTCACAGTGTATCTGCTCATGCGGCTCCAACCCACAGTTTGGGTCTGGTACAGATGGCATCATGGCGGTTGCCTTGAAGCACCGCGTGTGCCGGCCAAACAATCGCTCAGCACAGACAACCATTTCACGCGTATAGTAAGTCACTGACTTGCTGATATTTTCTCCATCAAATTGCTCTGACTGAATCTCCCAACACTGCAACTTGCTATTGTATGCCATTGTCGGATCATAGCCTAGCCTGTAGTCCTCGCAGAACGACCAGTTGACAGCCAGCTGCACCAGGTTTCTACGACCCTTAGAAGACATCATATCCATATCCTCAGATGCTAATGCAAAGTTTGGGCCCAACACACAGACCTGCATATCGGTCCCGCAAACAGTCATGCCCCAAAGAAAGCGCCGGTTGTGCTGGACGGCATATATACCCTTCGAATACTGAAACAGCTGCGCACGCGCCTTAATCAAATGCACTCTGCTCGTCTTCACCTCAACAACAGCAAAGCAGTCCATCATGCTTGGTCTATCATCCATGTCTTCAGAAGATACAATGTCATTGCCAGGTTGGATGCATTTAAGGACAATATCTGAACGAGTGCTCAGATCAGAGTCCGTGAATCCAACATCTGTCCTATCGAACGGCATAACAACTCTTGGCAGGAGAGTGTCATGGCACTGCGCCCTGACGCAGATCGCGACGAACCGAAAGAGCTGCTGTATCGGCTGGTACATAGACCGCTCTCTCAAACCCGCACTCTTGCCAGGCCGGCCATCCCTATCGTCATCTGACACCCGAATCCATGTACCAAAGCTATCAATCATATTTAGAAGCGAGTTTTTGTCATCAGTGTATGTTCTAAGCAGATTTACGTTGACACCCAGCTTATCCGCAACTGATATTTCGATCTGTGCATTGGTTGCGGTCGCTGGCAAAGTCCGTGATTCCAGAACAGTATCGATGGCATTAGCTGTTCGTATAGCAATGGCTGTGGCCATCTTCCGCATAATCTCATTGTCGGGCGTTGCCATGCCCACAATACCCGCGATATTATCCTTGCAATAGCTTTTTACATTACTCTCAGCCTCAAGCAGCTGTGTGTCAGTGTAGCTCTTGCCATCGAGGCCCTGCGAAGTAGGTGACCGTATATGACTGCTGCTAGCCTTTAGTGGAGTGCTTTTACTTGCGGAGGCGCTATGGACAGCACCGGCAGATACTGGCATAGCTAGCTTACAAGTGTCAAATTTAAAATACAGCAAATGTGGCATGCTTACAGTAGAATTAGTAGAAAGTAAAGTTAGCCAAGTGTTGCTGCGGATATGCATTCGTTTCACACTTGTCAGCAGACACATACCCGAAGGTGCTCGCCTTTTTGGCGTCAATAGGGAGCTGTTCCAAAGTACTGGTATATTCTCCTTTTCACCTGTCTGGGCGGCGGTATTTTCCAAAGTGCAATGCTCCAGCCGGCGGGGGCGGGACCTCGCAGCAGGTGTACGTGGGACCTCTGGCGATAATTGTCGCTTCATGAATGAAAGAGTTGTTTACAAAAACAGAATGTACACAAAGCGAGAAGCAAAATGCAAAAAGATAGATTGTGAGGTTTTCTGAAATAGCGACTGAACTCAACAGTAGCAAAAAAAAAACAATAACGAAAGGCCAAAAAGACTGGTCAGGAGCTGAAAAGTAAACAAAGCAATGTTAAAAAGAATATCCACAGCAGGATAGAAAAGGCCTGCGCATATACTCAGACGTCCCCCCCTCGCAGAAAGTGGTAATTAAACGAAACTAGCTTGTGATGTGATGGCCTCGGCTCGAATAAGTGGGTATAAACTGTTTAACAAAAAGCGCCGTCCCTAACAGCATTTTATAAACTTTTGCCTATATGCTTGTTACAGCTCACGCTGGGGATTCACTTGTTTTTAAGGATTGTTATATAGAATTCAAAGCAAAGAGCTATCTGCTGAAATGTGAGAGAGTAAACTATTAAACAGTCAAAGGGGGACCATCTTCTCTGATCGATTGGCCGCTAGATCTGATCGCAGAATCTGGCGGCTGCGACATGGCGATTTTGCGCAAGGTTGAAGATACACAAAATTTTGACCTACTCACTCTGCATTTCTCGACCTTACACACTTCACAGACACTTTTTTATTTATCATTTGAAGGAAAGAAGAACAAGAATGAGACTGAATCTTGTACTGACGCAATCAATAGCGTCGAGGAGCACACTTAAAACAGCCAGTTTACACGCACACCACTATAAATACCGCGAGATAGCGACACGGAATGGGTTCGCAAGTATAAAACGGCGTTATCAATCGACACAAACAACAACTTTGAGCGACATCGACAGCAGCAACGTCGTGAAAAAAGCGCAGATCTGGGAATCAAAGCTGATATACGAGGGCGGGCTGACAAAAGCAGCAAAGATAATGAAGCTAGCATCAATAGCATCGCTAGTAGGGGCTAGCGCAGCGATACCATTTTTCTTCACTGAATACAGCGATGTGCCAACAACAGCACGGACAGTATTGGCGTTGACTACCATGGGGATGACTGGGTCGTCGACTGCAATGGTCGCATGGGCACTACGGCCCTATATCACTTCGCTCCACGTGCTGCAGAATGCCAATGTGAGTGAAGAAAACGTAAGAGAATCCATCGGTCTGCACACGCCGCTGCTAGTAGAGACGATGACTCTGCTAGCACAGCCTCGCACTCGTCTGGTATTCCCTGCCCAGCTTGCCTCATCCACACTGCCAATGTCATCGTGGGTAGTCCGGGAGTCTGATAGCGCGCTGAGCGCAGCCGCCAAGCGGATCCTCGACCAGATCAACAGTAGCCGCACTGGAAAGCTGGTGGAAGCAGCCAAGCCAGGCGATCTATTTTTTGCGCACACCCATGGTGAGTTAAGCGCGGAAATGAAGCAGATTGTGGCGGCTGCGCCAGGACAAGACTAGTTGCAGTTAAAGATAATAAATCGATATATGGAAGAGAAAACGAGAAATAAGCATTAAGCATTTTTTTAGCGGGTAGTAGAGTTGTAATGGTCTGGATATGTTTTCAGGTCAGAGCTTAACAGTCTGAGCTTCTCAGCGGGCCAAACACCACTCTCACAGCATCTGATCCACAACCAAGCTAGCCAATTCAGCCATCTCGCGCCACTGGGACATGCCACCATCGAAGGAGATGGCACGACCAAGCCCACCAAAGCCAATCCTAGCGAGATATTCCTTGTGGGCAGGGACCATACTGCGGTCAAACGAGTCAGCATTGCTCAGCGAGGGCGTGGATGACTGTTTGCTGAGCATGCTGGCAGCGTCCTGCGAGCGCGCAGTGCTGGAACGCAGATGTGAGCGATCGGAAGAGTCCTCGCGCACGCGCGCAGGCGGCAGACTTGACAGGCGAGTGCCAGCAGCCGCAGGGATAGCAGGACTGGCGGGAGTATGCGTGTGGGCAGCACTAACAGACTTGCGAGTGGTAGCAGCAATAGCGTCAATAGTCAGAGAGTGCGAAATATCAGCCAGCGTGGTAGGGTTGTTGTGCAGCAGACTCTGCTGGTGGATGAAGACATCGGGGTCAAACTGCGGACGTGTGATGGCCAAACGCACCATGACGTTGTGTAGGATGTGGGCAAGCTTGGAGCTGTGACTGTTGAGCATGGTGGATGTCAGCGTAGGGGCCAGCGACTCCATCACAAGCAAGCTCATAGTCGTGTCTACCCACGTAATATTGGAGGCCAAGATGGTATAGAGAATAGTGATCTCCTGCTCAGAGCGTGTGCGGTGCAGCATGGCAGCCAGGATGGAGGGGTACAGGATATAGTCAGACTGACAACCCCGCGCAATGTCAACGCGATGGATCTGCTCGAGCAGACGCACAAAGCCGCCTTGCTCTACAGAGGTCTTGACGTCAGCGCTGACGGCGATGCCTGCACACGAGAAGACGTGTAGCAACTCCTTGCGGACGCTGGCGGTAGGCAGAATCAGAATCATGTAAGGCAGGATCAGATCGTAGTGACGAGAGGGGTTCGTAGCGTCGGCGTGCTGCCAGCGGCGACAGGAAGCGACAACGCCAAGGATCAGCAGTAGCAGTTCGTATGTTTCATCCTTGGTGGTAGTGTCCTCCAGACCACGCAGCAGCAAAGTGGACAGCGCAGCGCTAAAGGACGAGCGGAAGCTGATGCCGACTGAGTCGTCGACGCGGTCAGCAGCAGGCTCGACAGCTGCACGCGCAGCCATCAGGAAGTGCTGGAAGCCATCGCCGTTCTCGGATAGGAAAGCCCCACACGCGTCCAGAGCGCGGATAACACGAGCCATCAGCGCAATGGCAACCTTGTACAGCGGCTGGTGGCCGATCTGCATCACAGCAATGGCTACCCAGAACAGCGCGGCAAGGTACGACGAGTCGGGCGGGAGGCCGCCGACCATGCTAGCCAGACACAGCAGCACAGACACAGGTAGAGCTTCATCTGTCTCGCCTAGCGACGCCAGCGCGCCACGTAGTGTGGCCAGCGTCTGGTACAGAAGATCGTCATCAACCTCGTCATTCGCAGTCAGCTGTCCTAGCAGCACAAACGCACGCGGCTGCACGGCTGGGTTGAATACAAACGTCGACGCAGTCACTAGCGTCGTCCAGCGCGCGCGCCAAGCGTTGCCACGCGTACCGGCAAACGCTGGATTGTCCATGATTCGCAAGAAGATCTGTGCTACACGTTCAACGCCGTCGAGTGCCTCGCGCGGCGCTTCTGGTGTGGCGCCGGCGCTGCCCAGCTCGTCGCGGAATTCAGCCAGGGCCTCAGCATTCAGCGTCGATGCCGCGCCGCCGCGAGTGTACGAAGCTGCAATAAACGTCACTGCACTGGTCGACTTGGCGCGTAGTCCAAAATTGAAGCGCGTGCGCGCCTGAATCAGCTCCGCCAGTTGCTGTGCCAGCTGCGCGTAAGGCGTCAGCATCTGCGCGGCACCGGCATCCGCAGCCGGCCCGGCGTCATGCAGCTGGCGCACTGGGTTGCCGGCAAAGCTATTGGCACCCGTGATGCTTGACGAGAACGTCGTATCGATGATAGCGCCATTGCACTGCGTCAGTGCCAGACTGTGCACCACATGCATCACTGTGCCGTGCAGCGTTGCCTGCACCAGTCCCGGCCCCGCCTTGAGCAACATGCACGTAACAAATGCGATGTCGGCCAGGTACTCCTCCGCCATGCTGGTGTTGGAGAAGCTCATCGTTAGCAGCAGCCGCATGTACACTGCGATCTCCGGCCACAGCTGATGAGTGGCAATGTGGGACACGCTCAGCGTGCACGTGTGCGCCACTAGCTTGCGCAGCCGCGGTACCAGTTTGTTGTAGCGCGCGTTGCAGCCCGCAGCCGTGGCCAGCACGTCTGCAATCAACTCGGTTTCGACCGTCAGCGCGCCGTACTCCAGCGCCACGGCCACCAGCGTGTCTAGCACCACATCCGTCAGCTCATCAACCTCCGCCAGCAGCGACCAAACATGCTCCTTAAAATGCATGTACATCCCTGGCTCCTTCAGGTGCAGCCGTGCCAGACTGCGCACGATATCCTGCGTGCGCGCGACTGCGTCCGGATGCGCCTCAGAGTTGTGCGTAAACTGGCCCAGCGCCCGCAGCCACGGTTGCACGTAGTGCAGAATCCATGCCTTTGTGCTGCCCGTGCTCTTCGTAAACGCCAGCAGTGCCTCCGCCAGCAGCTCCTGCGTCATGTCTGGCGCGCTATGGCTCAGCCGCGTGCAGATTCGGAAGATAAACTGCAGCGGATTCGGCGGCAGGCACAGATCGCTGGCAAACGCCAGCTCCTGTCCCACGTCCATGTTGAACGTCGCCACTACTGAAATCAGCATCCGGTACGCCGAGATCCGCAGCGTTGCGCTCTCCGATCCACAATTCAGCAGCGCAACGTTCAATAACGTCCCTGGCACATCCGCCGGACGGATCGCCCGTTCCGCCACCGCTGGTGCCGCCGTGTGCGTCGCATACCGCGCCCGTGCGCTGCGGATCGCCTTGACTAGCAGCTCGTGCTTGGGGCTCGCGAATGCCAGTGCAGTCCCCGAACCGTCGAGCCGGATCAACACCAGCTGCTCACCGGTCGCAGTCTGTCCAGCACCAGCACGATCGCTCTCTGACGTGCGACTGGCAGTGCGATGCAACGCGCTGCGGCTCTTGTGTACTGTCTCCGCCTCAGCCTCGTGTGCCGCCGGGAACTCTGTGTTTGGTATCACCTGCACATCCTCGATCTCCGTAATGTGGTACACATCGTTGAAGTACGTGCTCAGCCCGAATACCTCTTGCCGCCGCAGCGCTGTGATCTGCACAGCCTCCGGCGTCACTTTCACCACACACGGCAACGGCGCATGCGCCCGCGATACTCGCGCTATCGGCGACACGTTGATTCCGTTGTCACTGTCCAGCGACACTGTCCCGGGTGGCAAGTCAGCTTGTGGGCTCGCCAAGAACTCGTGCAGATCACCCAGACTGTGCGGAAACACTGACCGCCGTGCCAGTCGCGCAGGCAGCGTCAGCCCAGCCTGCTTCGAGTATTTACGGAAGTGCGTATTGACGTTGTACCAGTACACCGATTGCACGTTGTTTATAATCGACTCGGGCACTATGCGCTTTAGCTGCCGCAGCCATTGGCCAGGCACCTCGTTTGCTGGTCCAAACTGCGTCAGATCAAAGAACAGCTCAAAGCCCTTTGTTGCCAGCGACTCCAGCACCCGCAGCACATGTAGCATTACAAGATCCATGTCCAGATAATGCATCTGCATCCGCCGCGCAATCACATACACCACCGGCCGCTTCTCACGCGACACTCCGCCAATGTAGATTATTGCCTTCTTTGAGATTGCATCTGTGCTGCGTCCCGCGTCGCGCCGCAGAATTTCGTGGAACATCTCCTCGCCTCCCGCAGCCGCCGTGCTTGTCTCAACCACTGCTGCAATCTTCGACTGTGCTGGCTCTGCTGCTGCTGCTGGCGGCGGACCCAGTTGGCGCATCAAATACGACACCTGCGTAAACAGATTTTCCGTCGTCGTCGTAATCTGGCCTCCCACCATATTTGCTTCTCCGCCTGTTTTGGTGGACGCTGGGATGGCATTGCCAGTTGTTGCACTGCCAGTAGCATTTCCAGCCGCCTTCGCCGCAGTATTATCAGCAGCATTGCTTGCTGTTGCCGCTCCGCTCGACACAACCGTGCTTGCATTGGCTGCCGTCCGCGTGCTCCTGCGTCGGTCGCCAGATTTGCTGGTTTGCGACTGTTGCACTCGCACTATCGGCTCGCGACCCAGATATGGCTCAAGTCGGTCAAGGTGATCAAAGATAAAGCGCTGCACCGCAACAAAATCCTTGCTGCTAACGCCTGTCGAGTCCAATTGCTCTCCATCTGTGTCGATGTCACCCGTCCCGTACTCGGCACTCTGCCGTCCAGCTCCATTACTCGACACTGCACTCTTGGCTGGACCGTCAAACACAGACTCATCGTCGGCGGGCTCTGCAATTTCAGACAAGAAGTTGGTAGTGCGCGTGCGGTTCTCAGAAATAAAACGATTGAGCGGTACCATGTACGTCTCCTTATTGCCAAACTGGATATCGTTGGCCATGTTGTGTGTGATTTTCGTGCACAGCAAAAGCCCACGTCGGACTTCGGGATTGGTTATCTGTCCGCAAATCCCATGCGCGTCAGGCGCCACTATCGCCGGACACAAGAAGCGCAGGAAGATAAACCCGCCCACCGCTGTGTACCCGGCGTCGGGGAAGCGCTTGATCACAATGCGGTAGATTAGATTGCAGATCCAACGCAGTGCCGGCGGCAGGTTGTGCACAGATCCGACGATAGCGTCAATGACCAGCCCGCATAGACGCTCGACGTTTTCGAGATTGCGGTCGCGGTCCACAGACTCCGCCATCTTGTTCGGGTTAAGTTCAAACGTCAGCGTGCCTGGAGGCTGGGCCAGAAGTTTGAGGATGGCTGGCACCAGCGTCGACTTGAGATACGCATCGCCATGCAGCTTGGCGTAATTGGATAGTAGCCGAGTAGCCAGGCAATTGCGTCGGAACAGCTCGGCTGCCGAGTCCGTGCGCTCAAGTTCAATGGCAATAATGCGTTCAAACATATTGCGTGTTTGGTGCCGCGCCTCAAAGATGCGGATCAGTGCTGCGCCAAGCTCATCAATGTCTTGTACCTGACATACCTCGTTAATGCCAAGCAACAGCTTGAGCCCTGGATCAACTAGCGATTCGACCATGCGCGCCTTCCAGTGATCAGGCGAGTCTGCTCCCAGACTGTCAATGTCTATTCCCTCGTTTAGAATTGTCGTGAACATATCTGTGAACAGTGCGCGAAGCTTTGTGTCTTCATGGTAGATCACAGTCAGCGAGTACTGTAGCCCGATCTCTAGATTGGCAGCCAGCATATTAGTCACAGCCTTGATAGCAATGTTGAGCAAGAGTTCTGCGTTCTGTGCCAGCTCGCGGTTAAACCGACTCGCACTTGTCTGACCCATTATCGTACTGCCTGCACCTGCACCGTAGATTGCACGCGCAATGTCGCGTCCAACACCAACATCGGTGGGTGCTGCTGCAAAGCTCTCGCTGCGCGCTGATCGACTGCGTGTAGTGCCTGGTGCAACCGAGGCATTTGATGAACCGACTGCCGCACCGGCTGCCGAATTTGCGGCATGGACACTGGTCATGCTGCTGAACTCCTGGATCTCAATCATGCGGCACTGACTCATAAAGCGCACAAAGAAATCAAAATAGCGACGGTACGCACGACCGCGCAGTGAACGCACATCATTGGGCTGGCCTGCTACTGCTTGCCCTCCAGTACTCATGGGCTTGACTACCAGCTTGTCCAGTACTTGAATCAACGTCCGCATCGCAGATGTCGTCAGATCAATTAGCAGCTTGGCTACATGTGGCTCTTCGACGCGCAGAGTGCGCGGATCCATGGCACGTAGCTCTGTGACCCAATTGACAAACGTCTCCAGCAGATCATTACGGAGGTTAACCTCTTGTGAAATAAACTGCCGCAGTGGTGACTGCAGAAACATATCAACCATGCGTGCAAAGCGGATGCGCTCCTGCAACGCATTGTTTGTGGTTTGAGTTGCCGCAGCATTAAGATACTTGGCCATAATTAGCAGCACTGGACTAAAGTCAATGTTCATTGAGCTCCGCAGCAGCGCGTCCGTCACGTCGCGATCAGTCAGCGACTCGATGATGGCAACGCATTGGCTGACAAATAGCGTGCGACTCTCTGAAACGTTGACTTCACCCGTCGGCTGCATGAAGCGCTTGATGTTCAACAGACATCCATCCAGGAACAGCATGTAAATGCCAGGATGCGTCTTATTGCCCAGGCCCTCTTTAGCCAGCTCACGCAGCTGGATGTCGTCGCACACAATCAACTTCAGACACTCGCCCAGGAAGTGTTCCAGCAGCGCGTGTAGCTCGGCTGCGTCGCCACCCGCCATGCGTTCAGTTGCAGATTGTCCGTCGGTGATGCAAGCACCACCCGCTGCAAGAAGAAAGCCTGTGCAGTACCGCCACTGCGTCCGCAACTCACTGATTGTCAGTGTCGGCGTCCGTACAATTGCCGGAAGCTGTACACCAGCACCAATTACGCCTGTCGTACGCGTGCCAGCACCCGCATCCTCGTGTGCCGATGCTGTGCTTCCACTGTTGCCTGCTGCTGACCGCTGAAGATGTCCGCCGCTCGCTGCCATGCCGCCCACTCCGCCAGCGCCCAGCGCGGCAACCGGGGTGGCACTGACACGCCCACCTGCCTTGTTACTATGGCCGGTCAGTTTCTCAAATACGTTGCGGCGGCGACTGGCGTCCTTCTTCTCTTCTTTCTCGCGCGATGAGGTCGACGCATTTGACGCAATAGTGGCCGAAGTGCTGGGCTCGCGCTCTACTTGCACATTTTCTGGCACGCGCGCGCTTTCCTCGCGCATCAGCAATACCTGCAACATCTGTCGCCACAGCTTGTATGTCTCCTGCCATGCTGCCTGTGCCCCAGCAGTCGGCCGCATGTGCTTGCGTATCGTACGGAAAATTGCGCGCATCTGCGCCAGTCGACTGTATACGCCGGCTTGCTTCACATCGTTCGTGTCCAATTCCTGGTACAGACGATGGTTGCTCAGTGATGCATCTACTGGAATGCCTGCATCAGCGACCAGCTGTTGTCCGTGCGTCTTCAGTCTCAGACACTCCTGCGTTAATTGCGTAATGTCTGGGTCGTCTGCCCACAAGTGCATCATAATCACAACTTCAAAGGCCACCTCAAACTGCGGATACTCGGCCATCTCGACTGATGCGCCCAACACCCCGCCGCTGATCTCGACAATGCTGTTTGATAGCACCAACATATCGTGCATAATCTCCAGCAGCTGCCGGTGTTGCGCCATTGTGCTGGTCACCATGCTGTGGACAATCGCCCGACAGATGCCCTGAATCACTTGCAGACTCAGCGTCCACACTGCAAAAACAATGTCCGCGCTCTGAATCCACTCCGTTAGCACCAGCGGACTGAACAGCGCCCGCAGCGCTACACCAGCCTTCCGCTGAATAGCCACTGACGGTTCCTGGATGCACGACGAGATTGCCCCAACCATTAGCTCCAGCGATTCAAACTTGGCGTCCTCGTTCTCGCCCCACACTACGAGCCGCGGCTCGTCGGCGATGTCCGTCAAGATTGTCGCAACCATTTGCACGCGCTGGGCAATCTCATTTGCGGGGATGATTGACACTTTCTCACCAGTGCTGGACAGGTTAAGCGCCACATCACAGATAGACTTGGACGACATCAATCCACCCACGCCATCGGCACCCTGTGCACGCCGGCCGTAGCTTGTGCCGCGCGTCTGCGTGCCCGTACCGCCTGCTGCCTGCTGCTCCGATATGGTTTGAATTGTATCCACATTGCGACGGAGCAGATCCAGGTAGAGCTTGGAGATCATTTTGTTAAACACCGGGTCACCCGACACGCCATTCCGGTAGTACCGCTGCTGAAGTGTAGCGGTGACAGCGTGAATAAATGCCAATTGCATCCATGGCTCTGCCTTGGGCCCAGTGACGCGTGGCAGGAATATCTGTAGCGCCTTCTCAGAGCCAAGTTGAAACTGGCACGCCATAGTGTTCATCAGCAGCAGCTTGGTCTCAATTGGCTCCTCGCGATATGGAGATAGTCTGTTGCTGCTATCCAGGAGCACTGCGTTGATATCTGCATCAAACCGCTCTGACAGTCGATGGGCATTGTTTCCTGGAAGCGCCGTCATCACCGTTGCTGCGCGCTGTAGCTCCTGGGCGCCGAGAACAACACTCTCAGAAACATCTCGTGAAATCAACTGCTGGTGGAGGCGTCCAATAAACCGGGCGTGCTTTGAGCAACCATCCTCGCGCGTCTCTCCGTGTTCAATAACATGCTCTGCCGCGCCAGCCAGTTGGTCAGGGCATATCAGCAGCAGCATCACCATAAGCTGGTAATATGCCGGGTGCGCTGACGTACGTGCGTTTGAGTCAATGACAGCTCGGACAGAATCCATCAACTGTTCGATGCGCGCCGACGAAGGCCGGTACATATTGCGGTGCATATCCAAGAATGTGCCACTGCAGCGCGTAATAAATCCCCAGATCACACGTCGCAAAGAAATCGCCAGTTTGAGCTGCTCTGGAGCCTTGACACG
The DNA here is from genome assembly GCA_027577275.1 of Coemansia sp. RSA 988. Taxonomy (NCBI): domain Eukaryota; kingdom Fungi; phylum Kickxellomycota; class Kickxellomycetes; order Kickxellales; family Kickxellaceae; genus Coemansia; species Coemansia sp. RSA 988. The sequence goes on along the minus strand of JANBQQ010000070.1, from coordinate 45,880 downwards.
CGTAAAAGCATCTGAGAAGGCTTCCAGCACCTGTGTCAGACGAGCAATATCCATTGTCGCATATTCGAGGAAACGGATGTCGGTGAGATCCGACACGTCTTCACCGCGCGAAAGCGTAAGATACAGACAGCTCTTGACGCGCTGCAGCGCAATATTCCAGTTTGTGGCGGACATAAACATGTAGATAGCACCAGCAGCATCCTGTATTTCAAGCGCCAAATCCGTTGTGGGTTCATTCAAGCACGCGCGTACATATTTTTGGAGCATTGCAGAGCCAACAGCAGTGTCCATCATAAACATGCTCATGGGTACGCTCTGCGACGTATGCGTGCTGCGCAGATGAAGTTGGTATTTTGCCTGGTTACCGACTGTGTCAACCAGCATGCGCACCGAATGGGGACTGACCCAAGCCCGGAAGTACTCGGTCGCAATGCTAAAGGCACGCTTAGCGACTGGCTCTTCCAGGGGATGAGGATAGAACAGATTAAACTCGCCTCTGTTGTATCCTGTGCCTATTGATGGATATGTACTGGCATTGGTAGGTTTATCGCCATCATTGTTTTCTGCCAGCTGGTCAGCAACATTAATCAACGCCCTATCTGGATTAACGCCTTGCGACGCATAGATCTGGTGCCAATGATAAAACATGCCCATTGCAATGACGCGAAGAATAAGTAGCTGTGACTGCTGGAAGAAACCTAGAAGCCGTTGGTCGCTGCTTTGGGAAGCCTACGCGTTTTGATAAAAGAAATTACATGCGGATTAGGATTACATGATGTGGAAGGGGGCTACAAGGTTAAGCGCATAGAATAGAGAAAATACATACCCTTGAAATGGACTCAAGTAGTCCAAAGAGACGCCGTAGCAGAGCGCTAAGACGCATCTCGTGTAGCTGAATAAGGACATTGACATTTTCGTAAAAATCCTTGTTTGAGGATAATTGGCCAATTGTCAACCGGCTGTAGCACGGTAGCTACATGATATTTAAATAAAGCACGGACACAATTGAATGCCAAAAAGATATGGTTAGCATATACAGCACCTGGATCCCATTGCACAAGATAAGACATAGTTCAGAAGCAGCGCGTAGAAAAAACCCGATTGATTACTGCAAATATAGAGCAAGAGAACCCTGGATAACAACTACTGCGTTCTACTGCTATGGGGAGTACATGCATTTCTCCAAAGGAATAGATGAGTAAACCTACCATATCTTTGAAGCTCGAGATGAGCCTCTCTACCAGTGCAATCTCATAGGGCATTGTTCCCTTTTTGTACTCCTAAAAGTAGCTGTTGTGTTCTGCGGTAGGAAAAACAAGAGGTTTTTTTTTTTTCGTTTGCTAGGAAGCGAATTTAGTTGCAGAGCCAGTCGACTGGATCAATAGTAAAAATAAGTAGGAGAATAACGAGAGTTGACCGAAAACGCGCAATAGCTATTCCAAAAGAAGAGTAACGCAAATAAGAGTATATTGTTATTAGAGACGCTATGTTTGTATCAACTGAAAAAAAGGTGCAGAGACAAGCAATTAGAGAAAGGAAAGCTAAATTTCACCAGGAACGAAAAAGAACAGTAAAAAAGGAAGCAGAAGGAAGGGTAGTTAAGATGCACGCATACACGGAACAAATTCGGAAGAAAGGGGGGGGGGAGAAGAAAGCAGACATGGGGGGAACCCGTCCAAGAGCAAATTGTATGAGCAACCCACTGGTATGGGCAAGGCGATGGCACCACAAGACGCATGATTTCATTTGTGTCGAAAGAAGGCAAAATGGCCGATCCCGCAAGTGGGAAAGGTTTTGGGCGCGGACGATTGCCGACTGCATGTGGTTTTTGTGGCAGAGCGTTTTTGAGCTAAAAAAGGGAGAAAGAAGCACCCATCGCACAGGCGCCAGTCGTACAATGGATGGGTAGTAAATGGAAGTGGTGGGCCACGGGCCTTGCGGATGAGTTCTCCATCCTCTTGCGGATTCATTCCTGGGATGCGGGATTGTCTGCTGCTCTGCACAAACAAACCCGCGCCACAGCTGGTAGTTTTGAGAAAAAGCAGGTGGACAACAAATGGATGGGCTGCTGTATCTGCCCTGTAGCGTTCAATGACGCGGCGGGGGAAGGATGACGGCAGAGGTGCCTCCAGCAAATTAGCCCAGCATAGGGATTGCAGGCAGATGCAGGCTGGTCATATTGACGAAATGCATGGTGTGGGGGTTGTTTAGAGTGCAGATTGGATGAGCGGGAAACCCGCATGCATATGCAACCGTCCGCCAGCAGACGCAGTACAGGACTATTGCACCGCCACTAGTAGAGTGGCTCCCAACAGATCCCAGAACAGAAGAACAACGATGTGTGGCTAGAACATACAGCCTGTATATGCGAAGCTTTTGCCACAGCCACAGCCACAGCAGTGCCAAAAGAAGAAACAGACCCGGGCTGGACCGGACTGGACCGTGGCATGAAACGGTCCAACTAGTCCCTGTCACACACAGCAATGTTGGACCGAGACAGTAAGACATGATGTACACTGCGCCAAGCGAAAGAGTAGGAAAAATGACATACAAACAGTATATGTTGACATATTGTCGATAGTTACCTCTATTTTGATTAAGAAGTTCAGAGAGCTTGCAAAAAAAGAAAAAGAAAACAGACCCCTTTGGTTTGCTAAAGGGCAGGGGGTTTTTGCGAGCCAATAGTCAATACGAATCCAAAATAAAAATAAAAGAAACTCGAGAGTATAAAAGTTAAAAAAGCAAGAGACTCGCACGCACCCTTTGACCACTACGCAATGAGAGACCACTCAGGAAGTGGAGTATGTTGGGTGGTGGACAAGCAGAGAGGAGCAATGTCGGAGCTGTTAGCTTGCGAAGAAAGAGATAAAAAGGTGAGGCGAAAAGGGGGAAAGAAGGAACTAGAGGCACCTGGAAGTTGAAGAGAAAGTAAAACGCGTGTTATCTGGAAGAGAAGTCTCCAAGCAGCATGCAGGTGTACGGTGAGGAGGGACCCGCTCACATCCCATTTCTACTGACGAAAAGGGCGTGATCCGGAAAGCACCGGTTTCTTATCGAGGCTCTGCAGACCAGCGTGCAATGTCGATCGGGTTCGCCTCTACTCTCTCTCCCCCAAATGGAGCCAAAGGGAAAAGCGGAGGAGATACTCTCTCATACGCAAAAACACTACATGACTTTTTTCTTACATTATTGGTTTCAACAACCAAAGAAGCAGCTGGTAGCCACATCTCCTCTCGCCTTTGTTTCTCCACGACATTTTTGAAAGCTAAAAAACCAGTTTCAACTTTATCTGTTTTCAATTTTCTTGTGCGGGGGGGGGGTTGTGTTTTTGCTGGCTTGCAAATCACAACAAGTCGTTTCTTTATTTTCTCCAAATGGATCCCAACCATTTTGCGACGATCTGCTCCCCTTTTGAACAGATTGGTGCTCAGAGCCTTTCAGTACTTCTCCCCCACATGCTGTGCAAGAATGGAATCCAAAGACAAAGCGTCTGTGCCTTTCTTCAGCATGTTTGTGCACACGCGCTGTCTTTTGTACTTATTCTTTTGTTCTTCCGCGTGATGTCTGTCCGCCTTGCATGCAGATAAGGTCACCGCTCTTTATACTATTTTACTAATGCAATAGCGCTCAGAAAATATTATCTTTTGGCTGGATTTGCTAGTGCGGGTTTGTGCCATTCGAGCAGCGCGTTTGCGTTACGCGTGGGGGGGCATGGGTGGTGAGATTTGCGGTAGCAGTGAATAAGAGAGAAATGGAAAACATTGGTACTGTGCTCCTCCACTTGTGTCCAGCGCGCCAGTTGGTATGCGCGAGGAGTAAGTTTGTGTACGGTCTTTACCAGCTTTCAGAGTGCAGCGATGTAGTCATTATTTCATCACGCTGAGCGCTGGGAGGTTTTGATAGCCCTCGCTCCACCGCCATCCCAATGTCGACTATTAAGAATATTTCTCGACAATGTGTTCATGAAACAACAAGCCTTCTAACGCCGAGTATACTCCTTTGGAGTATGGAATGGATCCTCCATCCATGCGCAAAACGACGTACCCGTCCACAATGCAAACCCGCTGCCAAAATAATATTTACTAAACTCTCATAGTTTTGCAAAAAATATAGTAGACTCCTCCCTGCAAGACATATGCACGCCGCCCAAGTCGGCTGAGGGCTGTGGTCTGCAAAAAGGGTTCTGCCGCGAAGCTTATAGCTTTTGCCGCGAAGGTTAAGGCACCATCTTCATCCGCAGGCAGCAGCCAATAGAAGGCGTTACTGGTTCACATTGTGTACCCAGTGTTGGTGGGGGTGGGGCTGTCAGCCGCTTGAAACTAGGCATTGTTGCGGCATGGCCGTCCACACGGCGTCTCCCGCGCAGATGAAAGAGGCAGATTCTTTGAGCATCCAGTCTTTGTGGGCTTTCCTTCCAGTAATGGCAATCGAGGCCAAACAGCAAAACATCAGCCGTCGAATGGTCGCCAGCAGTCGCTTACCCGACAAACTTACCTTGGCTGCGCGTGGAGAGACAGCAGCCGCATGCACACTCTCAAACAGCCATGTGGATATTCACCAACATGCAGCAGCTACTGGTGACATACTCAGAGTCACCGTTTAGAAATCCAAAAGACACGGCGCGGATGGGCAGACCGCGTATGTGCTTTTGTTGGCCACGGAATGTGTGCATTTTCTTCCGCACAAACCATTCTTCCCACCTCCGTCGTAAACATGACTGGAAATGCGGATAACTTTGATACCAGAAAAATTACTAAACCCATTCTCAGTGGACGAAAAGCGCAAAAGAAAAATGTTGCATTTTCTCCTTCTGCCTTTTCTGTCTGCTAAACTGTTGTTGTTATTTTTCTTCTTATTTCTGGGCGCTGTTCAATTTCTCTCCTTGTAAATTGTGCTGTCTTTTTTTGCACTCTCTACAAAGGACTTCTTTTGCTAACCGAAATAAAAAACTTGCGGACTTCCTACTTTTGTCCCAGTCACCCGCTTACGGCTCTTATTGCGGCCTTCCTTGACTGCTCTAATTCCACCAACGCACAAGAGTTCTAGTATAATATATCTTTTTTCCACTAGCAATACACGCGCTTACCATCCCTGGCTGTCTCAAAAAAGGCTCTGATAATAGCGTATAGTCTGTGTAGAAATATATAAAAGTTGGTTTCCTATTACACACACTTCCTGAGTACTGGCTTGCTGCTTTTCTCTTCCAGCTGCACTCTATTAGAATTCGCACAACACACTTTCTTTTCTGCTCTTTATATTCCTGCAAAGCGACAAGGTCTTCCTGTGCTTTTCTCAGCTCCCCCTCCTTTCTAGTGTTTTGAGTGTCTTCGAGTTTTGTCTTATTTCTTCCTCTCCCTTAGCTGCTTTTTCTTCTTTTCTTCCTCACACTTTAGCGTGTCTTGGTTTCACGCGCATACACTCACTCAAGCCCTTTTGTTCTCACACCAAACCACGCCCACTTTTCTCGCTTCTTATTACTAGAGTACCTAATTTGTTGCCTGTGCTCTTGTTTGTCTCCTGTTGTGCTCAAACCTCTTCTCTTTCTACTCTTCTTTCCTGTTGGACAACCTCTTCTTGGGAGACGACGGTAGCAAGGCTCGTGGCGCACAACTATTACCATTGCTGCGAATTCATAACTGGACGCAGTCATACACTTGTCCTGTAGCCAACCATGTCCAGTAATAACTCCAACCATCAGCACACCTTGCCGTCCAAGGAGCTGGATTGGTGGTCAGAAGGTAACATATACTTATTAACAGACTGTTCAGCAGACTGCTCACAGACTTTTTGGAGCAGCTCTTTAAACAGTTCTCCTCCGCAAAGCCTCTTCCATTTCACATGTTTTCTATCAATGTATTGCCCACCTTATTTCGCATGCTGTGGATACGCTGTCCAAACCTGTGCTGACTTGTTTATTCCAGAGCCACATGCTGTTGTTTTGGACTGTCTGCCCTTCAACATAAACCTCAACCATAAACAAAAGGCGTCCTGTGGAAGCATTTGCTAATGTTTGTGTGAGTGCGCTTGCCCAGCTTTTGTGAGCGTTGTTGCTCAACACGCTCCTTGTTTTTTCTTTTCTTTTTTGGCGTGTGAGTCTTATTTCTGCTTTTAATTATGCTGCTCAAGTTAACTGCTTTTTCTGCCTTTTCTATCTTGCACAAATACCACACACCTCTGCTCTCTTCTCCTTACTCAGATGGCTTACAGACTGCTGTGCTTTTCCCTTCCCCAGTCTTGTCTCGTTACCAGTATATGTCTTAACCCTCATATCCACGCCATGTCTTGCCCCGTTACCAGGACATGTCTTAACCCTCATATCCATGCTACCCCTATTGCCCTTCCGTGTCATTCTCACACGTGACCCTTTGAGACCTCTACTAACTCTAATTTGCTCAAATGCCCTCCCTTTCTTTCTGATATGCTTGGCCCCATATTTGCCTTGCGTCTCACGCTATAGATGCTATGGTGCGCTTTGGAACAAATACACAGAAGACAAGCGAGCCAGCGTGGCAGGATGTAGGCGCAAACGTTCTCCGCATGGACTCGCTCTACGATGCCTCATTCCACGACTGGCTGAAGTGCGAGGATAACGTGTCCATCATCGCCTCGTATCTGCAACGCATTGCCAATGAATACCCGATGGATCGCATTATCAATGCTCTCAGATGGCTAGTGTCATCCTGGCGGGTGGAGTCGACAGCTGTTATTGTCAGACACATTACTGCAGAGTGGGTTGTGTCAGCAAATTCAAAGCCCTCCCCAAACGCGCCCTTCCGACTGGACGCGCCACAGCCACCGTCCCATCAGATTGAGCCTGCAGTTCTCTCTGGCGAGACTCGGAGAGGTCTACTTGTTCGCGAGCTTACAAAGGATTGGACATGTCAGCAAATTGCACAACTGGTGGGAATGCTGTCGATGACTTTTTGGAGCGAGCGGCCCCATCTTGAGATATTCCTGCGCACTCTCGTTTCAGACTGGGACTTTTGCCGCCTGTCCAGCTTCTTCTCGTACATAAGCGGGCAGCTGGGCTTAGATTATCGCTTTAAAGTGTCAATGTTGCAGCAGGCAGCGCGGCGCAACTCTTCGCGGCTGTCGCTCAAACGCGCACGCAATGGAACTACTAGAAAGTCTGGCGCTGTGGCCTCTGAAAGCACAGCTGTCGAGAGCGAGGATGGCAGCAACAAGCGTGTGCGCCATGAGCCATCAGACCTCTCAACAATGCCCGAAGCTCCCGCTGCCATAGCAACTGGCGCGGCTGATGGCGCGGAAAACCAAGGCGGCAGCGCTGATACAGTTGCACGGGCCACGGCTCCAGTTACCAGCGCTGCTTCTGGAGATGGTTCGAACGCCTTTGCCAACAATGAAAATGACACCTCGGCCCACATGGCTGTGGATTCTCCGACAATCGCTGCTTCTCAGCAGTCCTCGCACTCTACCCTTTTGGAGACACAGCCTTCAATTGCTGCTGCTGGCACCACGGCGTCATCTGCCAGCACACACAATCTATCATCTCTTGCAGACTCGCCAGCTGCCAGCGAGCCTTCTTCTTTGTCCACGCGTGTCTTGCAGAGTGGCCATATGCCACCTTCTTTGCATACATCGCGCACGTCCCACTCGGTCGCCACTGCAGTATCTTCAACTACACCCTCGTCGCCGGCGTTATTGCCGCCCTCTGTTCGTCGCCCATCTGCACAGGATGCCTCTGCGCCTGGAGAGGAAGTCGGCTCGGATGAGCTGCAGCTAAATTCCTTCTCGTCTACTATCCTCTCTTCGCGCTGTCAGCGCTCTTCACCACAACAGCAGCAGCGCACGGCTGAGCGGGAAGGCGACTGTGCGCGGAGTGGAACGTCCTCATTGGAGACTGCGGCACAACTGCAGCAGCGGCGGCGACCGAGGAACAATACCACCCGTTCGCCCACTATGCTCAGCACGTCGTCGCCGCTGGGTTCAGGCACATTTGGTGAGCAGACACCGTCTTCAGAGTTTGCTGCCCGGCGACCGCTTACACCCCAGATTGCTTCAACGGTATATACCGCTAACCCGGCTACACATCCGTCGTCTCCAACGCTTTGCCGCCGCCATCGGCACAACCGAAGCTACCAGAACCACGACTGCGTGCAGCCGTTGACGCCCGCGCACTCGTCTTCGTCGCTTTCCACGATGGTAGTGGCTGTTGCAGACAGCGCTGTGTCGCCCGCTACTGCTTCATCGTCGTCGAGGGCGACCGTAGCGCAGTCGAGTGGTCGTCCACCCATGCGCCTCCATGCTGCCAGTATCAGCTCGTCTGGCGAGCCACAACCTCGGCTCGGCGGTGGCACTACGAGCCGCAGCAGTTCCGAGTCATTCCGGCAGCTTGCGGCGGAAAATATGCTGGCATTGGACAGCGTGCCGAGCGACCAATCCGCTCAGGTGCCAGTCCAACAGCATGCAGAGCAACAGCAGCAGCAACAACAGCTTGAATTTCGCACACGCACATCGAGTGAGGGCGAACTTGGTCAGTTTGACGGCGCATCGTCGACTCACCTGGCACTGCCACTGCCCTCTGAGTCTACTGCCAACGCACCCAGCCTGTGTGGCCGGACATCCGCATCAGCATACGATGTCTTGGGCATTGTAATGACCGACTCTGATCACCAAATTGCGGGGTCATCGGCCTAATGCATTCAGCAGCTGTTGAAAGTCCTGCTTGCTTTCTTTCTTTCTTGCAAAAGGAGCATACTTGTCATGTGTATCGACTTCCAAACCCTTTCTAGGCCACCTATCTTACATTATATTTTTTTGTTGTAACATGTCAGAGCATGATTAAGCCCAATTTCTGAGTGGCGCAACTGAGCTGCATGTCTGGGTGACTTTCTCACAAGGGAACGGAACGGGATCAGGGGGGGTGTGACATTGATTGACATAATTGAAATGTCCTCACTGCACATCCACCACATGTACTTAAAAAAAGTATATATGGACATCCTCCGCCCGTCTGTTTTTTACCAAACCCTTTATTCCAACTACATTCCAAACGCAACTCACCCACACTCATTACATTTAGCCTTTTCTGCTTAAAGTTGATTATTACTTTATTCTCCACAGCTCAGATACCATTGCTGCAACGATTTTTACAGTACACAGCAGAATCTATTCTCAACCACATTATCAAAGATGAGCACCCATAGTGCTACATTCATTCTCAATTGGGACGCTACTCCGGAGGACAGACAGGGAGTCAAAGATGCTATCAAAAAACGTGGCGGCGTTGTCACTGGCGAATCAGCTGAGACCAAGAATATCTACGCTCAGATGCCCATTCATGAGACCGTTAGTTCCATGATCAAAATGCACCCTTGTATCAGTAATGTCGATATTCAAAAACCATACAATTTCAAATAGTATTGGAGGTTTTTTTACTTTCTACTACTTTAGAAGTATGAATAGGTTTTCTTCTTTCGAAGAACTGATCTCTCTTTTTTCTATTTTTTTTAACTTATATACTTGGTTGTCACCTTTATTTTATTATTGATAAGGGAAAAGTTTTTTGTGAGGATATATTTAACTCATGTGTGGTTTATCTAAATGTACATCCCATTTAGCATCATCCACTAAATAAGAGTACCATTGAGAAACAATAGGAATAGTTGCAGCATGCCAGAGAGAATGTGCATCAAATGTATCCAAAAATGGAGCAAAATCAAATGCTTCTAAACTGAATGCCAAATTTGTTAGTACAATAAGTACAGCAGGTTTCCACCAAAACGTCTGACCATTCCTAAATGCCTGAATTGTGACAATCAACCAGACAATACTGCTCAGCAGACCAACAAAGCCATTAGCCATCATATTATATCCATAATCGAATTGTATCAGTGACAGATAAGCAACATGCAAAACATAAGGAATTGCACAGCTTATTGCAACTATCCGCGTCTGACTCCAATTGTCAAGTCGTAGCATACGTACAATGCCTAAGAAGAACATATACAATACGTTCATTGCCGCCGAGAAATAATCTAGTTTTTCTGTCAATGGGAAGTCTCTGACATGAAATACTGCCGAACAAAACCACGTCCACGTGCCCAATACAACAAAAACACTCAGCCATTGTCTCATAGGATGTGCAAGAGGAAGACTATCTCTCACCAATCTCCAACTTTTTAAGTGCATTATCCCATTGAGTATGCTAAATATAACACTGGCAGGTTCTTGTACTCCCAATATTCTAACAAATGGCCATTTTCCATGATACTGATGTACTCGTTTACCGCTTATCTGTGCTCTTCGTGTTATATTACGTTGACATTGGTAATCACAATCACTCTCACATGTCCATAGTAAAAGTCGTAAGTGTAAAGCTAAGGGTTTGGGTTCTTTTATGCAGTTCTTTTGTGTACACTGTTGGAGACAGTGTTGAAATGATATTTTCCGGTCACCAGATGATGCCCTAGCTACTTGAATAGATAACAGTAGCAGAATCAAAAGTCCGCTTCCTGCACACATACGAATAAATCGTGTTCTCATGATAAGAGTAATTTTAAAAAAAAAGTCTCGCCTTTCAACGTATAAGTGTAATGAAAAAAAAAGAGTAATAAAAGTTTATAGAGGAGAAATAACAAAAGTGAACGGAAAATAAGAAGAAAAGGTGTTGTAAGAACCAT
>JANBQQ010000070.1:0-35137 GCA_027577275.1 Coemansia sp. RSA 988 | reverse complement strand
CACCAAATCAAAGTTTCTGCGTGGGGTGGGAGGATGCAATTCAACAAATAATCTGATCACATGTATTAGTCCCAACAGTACAGAAACCGCACCACACCCACATACTCGTCGATGCGCCAGGCTGCCACCGTCTAAAATTTTTGTTTTCAGAAAAGAAAAACAAAGAGTATCTCTATCTCTCGTCCCTTTTTTTCGTCAATATTTATCTAAACACTTTGCACCTTTTCTATGAATTCGCTACAAGTGCAGCCAGTGGCACGGACAATCACCAGCATACGCTGGTTACCACCTCGTGCTGGTAACGCGTACACCGATACCGACCTACACTTTATTAGCGGATCGAGCTCCAAACATAAGGAACTAGTTCTCTGGACAACTACCAATCCCGACTTTAAACAGCTCGATGACACTACGGATGATAATAATACTTTAGCATCGTTGGTAGCCAAAACCTCACATGATGGTGATGTACATGCAATAGCTGCTGCCAGTTCTGATACTATTGTCACTGCTTCATCCTTTGGCACAATATCAATTTATAATATTGACTATGACACTGAGTCAGATTGTAATTTGTCACTACGCGAGTCTGTCACTGCACATCGTTTTGCTAATGGTGAGCCTGCTGTTTGTACAGCATTGTCAATTCAACCTATTGATGCAACAGATGCTGAGGTGGCTAGTTGTGGCGAGGATGGGAAGCTTTCCTATGCACCTATTTCTCGTCTTGATGCATTACAGAGTCATGAAGTAGATAGCACTGTAATAACAGGAATGTGTTGGCCAACTCCTACTCAATTGGCTATATCCACACGCGCTGGACAAGTGAAGCTTTTTGACCGACGTACTCCATCTGAAGTATTGGCGGTATTTGTTGACCCATCTCAAACCTACGATTTTGAGTGCATTACATCTCATCCATCTCAATCATTCAGACTTGTCACAGGAACTAATACAGGTGCAGTACTGCTGTGGGACATTCGGAATCCTAAACAACCTACTATGGAGGCATTTAATGTTCATGAATCTAATGTATGGTCTGTTCAATTCCATCCTACTGATTCTTCCAAGATTGTCTCTTGCTCTGAGGATGCGTCATTGGCTATCACTCAATGGATTGTTGGAAACAACAATAGTGATTCTCAGAATAGGGGTGTCCGTCATATGTCTAGCTTCTTCAATGCCTTATCTATAAACTGCTTTGACATTTGCCCCTTTACTAGAACAAGCATTCTTGTTGCTGGTTCTGATAGTGGGAATTTACTAATGGAGAAGTCTCCAGCAAATGAGTTTAGCATCTTTTAATATAATAACTTTTGGCTAAGTTTACCTTTAGAAATCTAAATATTCGATTATTCAGCACTTTTTCTTAACATGCTTGCTAGGTTAATATGACCGATCGTAGAACAACACCATTTTGTCTAAATGCAGAATTGGGCTCCACGTTAAATTTGAATTTTATCTAAACGTGCACAAATGCCACACTACCCTGACAGCCTAGAAAGATCTACATATAGTCTGTAGTTAACTGTATAATCTGGTGCCTGTAGAGGTTGGAGAAATTGTTATTTTATTTACTTTATTGAAATGAGCATATAAGAAACAGGTAAAAAATGAGGCAAATCAGCTGTTAACCAGCAACCAAACCAAGCCCAAAATGTCAACTTGCAAGGACAATTATCAAGCTGCTCTAAGGAGAATTGACCATTAACTACCTTTGCATTCGTAGAATTTCTCTCCAAACTGGTGGATTAAAAGGTCAATAATAAGTTTTTAAGATCCATAAAGTGAAAAAGTATACTAAAATAATTGTTAAATACTATTAAAATCCAAACTAACATTTCTAATACGTCCATCAGTCTGTGGAGCAATTATTGCCAAGTTGGCTAGAGTACTTTCAGCTTCTAAAATGGTACTATTAAAAGCTAATGCTCTAGCAATCGCACTATTGCGATGCGTAGGTAACTGTGGTTTTCTAGCAATGTTGTCATGGTTACTATTATGACTAAATGAGGTTGTAGCAAGTTCATGTGTAGACAAATCCATACGCTCAGTAAAGGGCTGTTTGGATGGTTTTGCTCTGCGGCGAGTAGGAGAAAAGTTTCTTGTGTGAACGTTGCGCTTGCGACGGCCTGAATTGTAAGCAGCTAACCCATCGAGGTATTGCTTAAAAAGGCTGGAAATTAGAATGCCACTGTCCTTGTCAATAATTGACTTACCGCTTAACAATACTTCATACCCGTCATGTCCCTGATACATGTAATCGCGGACAGCTACAGAATAGTATGCATTCATATCCAGAAGCTCGTCCTCTTCATCTCCATAGTCCGACATCACCTCTGCATCCGAGTAAAGGTCCTCTGCTACCCGTTCAGAGGTTCTCTTTTTGGATGCTGCCTTTGCAGCTGCAGTAACAACAACAGATGTGATTCGATCCCCTGGTGCTTTTCTAGGATCAAATTCATAGCGAATTCCACTTACCTGTGGAAATCTTCCGTCGTGTTCAGGCCACTTGCTCACACCGTTTTCAAGGGCAGAAAGAATTTGTTTGCCTGTTAACTTTAGAACTACAACTGGGTCATCGAATGGAAATATTTCCATAATATCGCGCATGCGAATTTCACCAGCTGGGTGCACTCTGTCTGAACGAATTGCACCTCCACACATAATTCCAATCTGTACACCAATTCTTTGAGCATAGTATAATCGCATAAGATCAACAGCCAAACTTCCAAGACTGCTTTCGCTAACACGACAACTTGATGCTCTTGCATCCAATGCAATACTGCTATGGCCAACAACATATCCCAATGATTTACTTAAGCGTGCCTCCATATCCTCCACTAGTTCCTTTATATCAGGCGTTTCTGGAATGTTGCTGGTGGTGCGGTGTCGTTTTACTGACACATGACGGATTTTTGTTTTGCCAGGGGTTGATTTGTCCAAATCCAATATAATCTCACTCAAATCACGAAAGTCTGTGCCACTGTTAATGATACGTTTACCTAGGTTGTTGGGCCCCAGTTTTGAGCGTGCCGCTTTCCACTTGGTTAGCATCATTATGTCTTCATCATAGCCACTGTATTTGTCTGGAAGAAGGTCAAGGCTTGGATCCTCAAATGAGTCAATGCCAGATCCTATGTAATAGAAGTGGTCATGTCCAGAGAGTATAATATCGACAACATCATCACATTGTTCAATCAGTTTTACATCATTACCCAAGCGCATGTGAGACAGACATATAACAATGTCACAAGCCATGGAACTGTCCAATGGGTTTCTCAACATGGTTGCAGTTTCCCTTGCCGACGTAACAAAGTCATGAAACTGAAATGTTGGTGGTAAACACGGCAGGGTATCAAGCCATTCTTTCTCAATAATTCCTATTATACCAATCCGTACTCCATCAACCTCCTTAATCAAATACTTGAGGCTGCCTTTTGCAGCAGGATTACCAGTAGTACTATCTGTCAGGTTTGTAAGAAGCCACGGAAAGTTATTTCGACTCATTAGCGATTCCAAACGTTCCACACCCATATCAAACTCGTGGTTTCCTAATACCGATGCATCAATACTAAGTCGATTGAGCACTTGAAGCATATGTTCCCCACGCGAAATCGTGCTTTCCAAACTAGGAAAGTATGCATCTCCGCTGAACAATGTTAATGTTGGAGCTGCATCCTTTACGTTTTGCAAAGAGTGCATAAGGCTTGTAAAGCGCGATGCTCCACCAACAGGATCTCGGTTAGTAGCACCAACGTGATAAACATCATTAAAATGAAGAATACGAAGAAGCTTGCTTGATTCAGGCATAGCAGAGTATGGTGTTTTTTATATTACACTATATAAATAGTTATAGTAACTTATGTTTGTGTGAAGGAGAAAAGAAAAGTGAACTATGTGTTGTTTCTTAGAAAAAAAGGTGTGAAAAGCAATGAGAGGGGAAAAGAGATGGGTGTGTTCGAGTAGCCATTGCACCCCGCTGTTTTCCTTTTAAATGCAACGACAGCCCTTGACTTAGGAAAATAAAGAAAACGGAGCGGCAGCCTTTCATCTTTGTATTCGCCTTTTAAAAAAGGGCATACGTTTTCATGGGAAAAGCTTGGCCGCACACTTTGCCACATGCTAAATAGTTGTTTTAAATTGCCGAAGTCACAGCATAAGCCAAGGCTGACATTTTGAGATAAATTATTGACTGGAGCAATCATGACAATTTTTTATTGCCAATACTCGTTAAAATATGAAATCAAGCACGCCAAATATATGGATTTATATGTCAAGATCGTGTATCACTTCATAGTTTATGTGAATGTGTCCATATCTATGTTAAAGAATTTTCATTTGCTAGATTACTTGTAGGAGCAGCCAACCCCCTGGATTGGAATGAGGATATCTAGCTATCCTGTTACTAATCTCTTGAGCAAGATCGAGCACACGCAAGCTCATGTGATTTCCTTGACATAATGTGGCACCAAAAAATACGTAATATTCACGTGACGCATGCCAAAACAGTTGGGGTTTTGCAGTCAAGTATCTGTACTCATTCGTTTTTACTCTGCAGTAATTTTACAAGCATCTTGCATTAAATCGGCATTTTACTCCCTTCTGTCATCTATTGTAGAACATCTAGTTAGTGTGAAACCCTACTCTGGGGGAATATAGCAGAAAATGGGTGGCAATAGCAGGCCGGGAACGCCTGGCGGTCCAAAGGTCGAAACAACAGTTACCAACGTCTCTGACCCCTCACAACTTTCGATCGGATGCAAAGCATTCTTTGAGAAGGACAACGAAATAAGACAGGCAGAGATATTGTCTATCCGCGACAAGGCAATGCGCAACAACATCCAACGCACAGCAGAGGATGTACCATTGGATACCAGTAATTCCAAGATTGAATATGAGTTTTATTTACATTATGTGGAGTTCAACAAGCGTCTAGACGAGTGGGTATCCGATTCGCGCGCACGTTTAGATAAGCCAGTGGTTTTTCCGAAAAAGAAGAATAAGGGATCGCACGGCGGCAGTCAACAGGCAGCACGCGAAAAGCGGAGAAAGACTAATACTGGTGGTTCGATTGCGACAGCCACAACACCTCAGACACCAGATGCTATTCGTCATGATGACGCGGCGTATACGGCGCCGCAGAAGAATATCTCGAAGGAAAAGGAGATTGAAAAACTAAGGACTGGCGGATCGATGGCTCAATCAACAAGCGAAGTGGCTCGAATGAAGAATCTGAATGTTATTGAGATGGGACAGTATCAGGTAGAGCCCTGGTACTTTTCACCATATCCGCTCGAGTATGCCCACACTCCTATTTTATATATCTGCGAGTTCTGCCTCTGCTTCTACGCAAATAAGACGCAGTATTCACGGCATCGATCAAAGTGCACTCTTCAACATCCACCCGGTAACGAGATTTACCGTAAGGACGACTTGTCTTTCTTTGAAATTGATGGACGACGGCAAAAGACATACTGTCGCAATTTATGTCTCCTATCAAAATGTTTTCTAGACCACAAAACGCTGTACTATGATGTGGACCCATTCTTATTCTATATAATGACTCAGCGCGATGAGCGTGGATGTCACATCATAGGATATTTTAGCAAGGAGAAGGAATCGTCGGATAACTACAATTTGGCATGTATCCTCACACTTCCACAATATCAGCGCATGGGATTTGGACGATCCTTGATGCAGTTCTCATACGAACTGTCAAAAGCTGAGGGCAAAGTTGGCTCTCCTGAAAAGCCATTATCAGATTTGGGACTTTTGAGCTATCGCACTTATTGGTCAGAGGTTTTGGTGGATATGTTGGTTGGTTTTGATGGCGAGATTAGCATCGATGAGCTTAGCCATATGACCAGCTTCACAGTTCAGGATATTATGCATGCGTTGTTTAGTCTAGACGCCATACGATACTACCATGGCCAACATTGCATTGTCCTTAGTGAGCGAGTGATGGAGGCTCATGAGCGGTTTAAGAGAAAGAAACATCGTAAGATTGACTCATCTTGTCTAAGGTGGGTTCCAAAGGTATTCACCCAAGCTGAACTACGTTACCTATAGCTGCCTTTAGAAGTCCCTTTTAAGAATAGCTTATGTGTTGAACGTTTATTGAATTTATCTTATTGTCTACATGTAAGTCTGCTAACATTGCCCAAGTTTGATAGCTCAAACGCCGACCATACGAAGTGTTCAATGTGGATAAGGCAACTAGTAACCAAACGCGTATTTGCCGTGCTTGAAAGATATTGAGTCAAGTAGATTATCTATATTTTATGTACCACCTCATAACAACACCACAATCAAAGCGTAGGAGGGTAGATATTTGACTTCGAAGATACTTCCATATTATTGTGATTTATAGCAGCTTTCAAAATATCCCAATGCGTTAATAAGCACCCACGGAAAATGTGCAACATGATTGCCTCTATAAATGGGATCACCTACTTGCTTCTTGAATTAGCAACTGATAAGCATGGACTGAAATTTTGGTGAATGTACCAGTTCCTTATCTGTCATATTTCGGCATTGACTAGCAATCATGGGCTCGGTGTTACATTGTTTATTGTGCGATTTCCTCTGTACAAAACGACTGCGACAACTATGATGATCCTCGCCGCTCATCCTCCGTGGCCAATACAAGGCCGATAAAACCCCCGCGCTATTGAGATATGAAAAAAGGTTATTGGTAGATGGTCCATTCCAAAAAAAAAAACCTGCCAAGCTGATTTCCATCTTTCTGAGATTTTCCCATCATGCACAATTTGCAAAATGTGTCCTCGTGAATAAGTACGTGCTGCAGTGTTTGGTTTGAAGACTGTGGTTTGGAGAAGGTCTGGAAAGAAGAATGATCTTCAATGCCATGCATCTTGAAGCTCTGGCATTGTTTACAACTGAGATTCTTGTTTTCCTGGACAAACAACTATAAAAAGAGAATCTCTTCTCTCAGATAAGAACATTTATATTCCTATTCGTAGCTTTTTTCTTTTCCGGTTTGCCAACACCCTACTTTTTATTCTGCACACTCATCCACTTACCTTTTATCCGACATGAAACTAACGGCTATTGTTGGGTTCCTCGCTGCCGTACCCACTGTACTTGCAGTGTGGCCGCTTCCTCAGACATTTGACCAAGGCAGCCACAATACCAACGTTCATTCGATAGATATCAGCGCCCAAGGAAATATCAGCCCCATTGTAAAGAGCGCAATCAACCGTTACTACAGCATTATCAATCGTGAAAGCTTCTTGGCACCAGTCGACTATGATCGAAAAGTTCTCAAGACAAATGGCATATTCCATGGACTCGTTGTGTCTGTCGAAAGTACAGATGAGCAGTTGGATTTGGATACTGACGAATCGTACACTATTGATGTGCCTGTTAGTGGCAAAGCAATACTCAAGGCAAAAACTCCATATGGTGCATTGCGAGGACTCGAGACCTTTTCGCAGCTAATTTCTTCTAATGGATATGCTAGGGTAATCACAAGCACGCCTATCCACATTGCTGATGCGCCTACTTATTCGCATCGCGGTCTGCACTTGGATACAGCGCGTAACTTTTACTCACTCAAGGCAATCTTCCGCACACTTGATGCAATGTCCTACAACAAGATGAACGTCTTCCATTGGCATATTGTTGATGCTCAATCGTGGCCTGTCGAATCCAAGACATTCCCAGAGTTGCAGAAAAAGGGAGCTTACAGTGCGGAAATGTCGTATAGTTATTCTGATGTCAGACGTGTCATTCAGTATGCCAAAGAGCGTGGCATTCGTGTCATTCCTGAGTTTGACGTTCCTGGCCATACTTACATTGTTGGCACTGTCTTCCCAGAGCTGATGAGTTGCATGAACAAGCAGCCTAATTGGGATCAATATGCTGCTGAGCCACCAAGCGGTCAACTAAACATTGTCAAACCCGAAAGCGTCGAGTTTGCTAATAAGGTGATTGACGAGTACACCAAGCTCTTTACTGATGAGATTTTCCATGTTGGAGGCGACGAAGTCAATCGCAAATGTTGGGAGGAGGATCCCGATGTAAAGGCGTATCTTAAAGACCACCCAAAGGAAGATGTAGAGTCTCTACTTGTTGACTGGTACACCAAGGTGCATAACCATTTGGCAACTACAGGAAAGCACGCATACACATGGGAAGAAACGCTCTTCCACAGCAACTACACTCCACCAAAGGATACTATCATTCAGACGTGGATAGATGGAGAGTCAGTTCCAAAGACAGTTGCAAAGGGATATCGCGTGGTTTCTGCCAACTCAGACTCGTATTACTTGGATTGCGGACATGGAGCATGGTTGTCTAACTTTGACGGTAATTCGTGGTGTGATCCATTCAAGACCTGGATGCATGTGTATAACTACGATGTTGCGGCTAATATCACGGATGCAAATGAACTGAAACTTATCCTAGGAACTGAGGTTGCTCTGTGGTCGGAGCAAGCTGATGAGACTGTTGTCGATTCTCGTCTGTGGCCTCGTGCTGCTGCTATGGCAGAAACTGCTTGGACGGGCAAGAAGGATGCTTCAGGTAAGGTGCGTACTACTGGTGAAGTTGCCTCACGTTTACATGAGCAGCGTTTCCGCATGGTTGGTCGTGGTATTAATGCTGAACCATTGCAGCCTCTCTGGTGCGCCCGTAATCCAGGTGCTTGCAATCTTCCCTAAGGCAGACTAATATTTTTCTTTCTTGTTTTCAGTTGCTATAATTCCAGCTACTCGCTTCCTT
The DNA here is from genome assembly GCA_027577275.1 of Coemansia sp. RSA 988. Lineage (NCBI taxonomy): Eukaryota > Fungi > Kickxellomycota > Kickxellomycetes > Kickxellales > Kickxellaceae > Coemansia > Coemansia sp. RSA 988. Next base: position 26,389 of record JANBQQ010000070.1, on the reverse strand, counting down.
TTTTATTTTATAAAAAGATGTAACGACCATACAAGTGTAAGAGAAACATTGTATTGCTGGCAAATCAATCCCATCCAACGTAGCCATCATTTGCAGCGACATTCTCAGTATTCGGCATATAATGTACGCTATCGATATTGTCGAGTATTTCGCTCGAAGCATCGTCCTCATCTTCTTCATTACTGGCCCCCAATGCATTATCAGAAAGGTAGCCACGTCCATCAGCAAGCTCTGAAGCATCTGGAATAGGACCACGATCAAGACAAGTGCTAACATAATCAATCACACTTGTTCTACATAGTGCTGGAGTCATTTCCCTTGATTCTGTAGTGTTTTCAACAGATACGGCTGGACAACCGATATACTCGTTTTCAACAATCTGATCAGAAGGGTCAGTAGATGTTTGCCATTGTTTGGCACCACGCTCGAGCCATGCAAGTGCACCGTTTCCAAGCTTGTAAATAGAGTGCATCGTGTCGATAAATGCAATACATGCAGTCTTGTCCACAAAACGAGTAAAGTCATATTTCAGCACATCAACAATGGATATTCCAGCAGTGTTGTAGGCAACAAATGCCATGCTTTTGACATTGCTATCTCGAAGAATATGACTCCATACATAGCCAACATGCTCATCTGCAGTTTCACAACCTTTTATAGCTGACAGTTGTCCATCATAACTATTGATAGTCTCTGGATGTCCGTCAGGAGCAACAAAATTCTCATTAGGATTTAAAACCAATACACCGAAACCAAGCTTTGCGCAATCACGGACATAATTAATGATACTGCCATTGTCAAGTCCGGATTTAACCAAAATGTTCCACGACCAGACACCACCACTAGTACCATGACCAACAATAATAACTACCAGCTTCTCTTTGTGTAGTGCACCAGGCGTCGCATATATATTAGTATGCGGTTGGTTGCCACTAGGTACTGGTATAGTCTCCATCTGAAGTTCACCATCTGTCATTATATCATATACTGCTCGCGATGCAGGATGAACAAGAGACTGGTATAACTCTCTGTCGCGCTTCTTATTCTTTAAAGATGTGTCAAACGCAAATACCTCCCCGCCATTGATATCGCGCACTTTTCCATCGTCTGGATCAATGCGGTACCCTAGCTCTTCTAGCGATGTCCGCACCTGCATTTTGGGTGTGGGTTTTTTGGGTCGAATAAACATTCTTGTCAAAAAGTAAACAGAAAGCTAAAAAAAAACTTGGCAGTATAATTTGATATTGAGAGGCCAGTGTGGCTGCGACAGAAAGATGACTATGATGATATTTATGAGCTGTGTTTGGAATAGCCATGTATGGGCAGGCCTCATACCTGTAGTATAACTGGGCCAAGATCATTTTACCTAAACACCCCTGCTTCGTATCTAGAGTATAATGGACTGGCGGCATCCTCATTACGTTACGATTCAGTCCTGTTTTGTGTTTTAGAAATCTAAATAAAGAAACGGAGCAAAACACCTAATATCCGTCTTGAGAGAAAGATCAAGAAGGCATGGGAGCTGTCCTTTACTCGTGCTTTTTCATCTCCGACTGAGGAGTACGACATGCAATTGAGCCATCTTCGTTTCCAAACCAAGCTTCTTTGGCCATCCCAGAGAACAGACCAACTTCAATCACACCCGGAATCATCTTGATCAAGAGTTCCACCCTGCGGGGATCGTGAATTTTTCCAACAGTCACATCAAGAATGAAATTGCCATTATCAGTAACCACAGGACCTGCCTTACGTACAGCCTGGCGGAGTTCGGCCTTTGGGGATTGAAACTCAAAAGCGTCAACAGAAACTGTGGATGTGGAGCAGACAGATGATTTGGAATGCAGACTCTCGATTTGGCGCTTGATCGTCCGCCAAGCCAGTGGAAGGATCTCCACTGGAATGCCACTCTTCCAATTCTCGCCTAACGTTTGTGAGTTTTTGCGGTAGTCAGCAATCAAAATCAATCTTTTCGAGGCATTCGCCACGAGCTTCTCACGAAGGTGAGCGGCGCCGCCACCCTTGATAGCATTCAGTTCCGAATCAACCTACAGTAAGAAAAAAGAGATTGAAAGGGAAGTGTTTCTTTTTTAGTCTCCTAAGAAGCAGTAGAAACAAGCGTGTGTGTGTGGGGGGGGGAGTGGAAATAGTGGTTGTTACCTCATCAGCACCATCAATAGTGACATCTATCGAAGTAAAGGTCCGCTGTTCTGGATCCAATGCGGGTAAACTACACACATGCAAAATAAAGCCTTCTCATCGATTCATATGAGATTATTATTTTAGTGCACAGACCTTCAGTTGCATGCAAAATAAGAGGAAAATCAGTAGTGGTAGAGACAACCATTACTTACTCATCAAGATCTACTCCTCTTAGGCCAGCGTCAGAAATAAGCTGTTTTGATTGAAAGCTGGTAGCAACACAGACAAGTTCTGGATTAAGCTTATTCTGATCTCTCAGTTCTACAAGCCGTTGTACAGCATATACCACAGTGGATCCGCTTCCAATGCCGAGAATGCGAACCGAAGGTAGTACGTTCTTATCTACAGCAGCAATGGCAGCGCTGCATTTGGCCTGCTCAACAAGACTCATCGTGCTCATACCGATATGTGTATAAAGGCCAAGTAAAAAATTATAGAGTAATACTGGTTTATTATTTTCAAAGTGGAGGAGAAAGCAAAGTTATCCTGGTGACTCTCAAAAAAAACAAAATATCTTTGTCAATGCGCGTACATTTGATTTCCCCCCCTACCCTTTCCTCCGATCATCATCGAGGCAAGCTGTCCATGATTCTTTTTTCAAACACGTGGACTTTCAGTGAAGAAGCCCAAACAGGGCTTTCCTTACTTTTTGTTTTGTTGCTCTATTGCTGCTGTGTCAAGATTGCAGCAACAGAAGTTTTCATTTTCTATTCTAATCTTCAAAAACAAAATTGAACACAACAAGTGTATGAAATATCTGCCTTTGTGTTTTTATATAAAAATAGGCGTCTTTTATATTTCATTTGCATAAGTTGCTTCAACAGATCCTTTTCACGCATTATCGTCCAACTTTTACAACAAAGTTAAAAGTAGCTGCCAGAATGACAATTGAAGCACAGGCAGCAGACGCGAAGGGTGTGTCAGATGCGACTGAAAACCTCTGGGAGACAGTGCTGCGAGAGGTAGGGTCAACCAAGGCAATAGCAACAAAGAAGGTATTGATTTTGGGAGATGCTAATAGCGGCAAGACTGGAGTAGTTACCCAGCTATTTCAGGCATCGCTCAGTCCACAGATCGGAAATGGCCAGGATGGCGGTGCACAGTCGATGTCAACAGGCATGGGTCATCTAAACGAGCCGTTTTCAGAAGTCGAATCAGCAGCGCTGAGTAAGCACGAACTGGCGCTGACATATTCTTACATGGATGTACGCGATGAGGATAACGAAGAGACTGTGGCACGACTGGGAATCTACCAGTTAGCATCGGACCGGATAACAGATCGCGAGTTGCTGCGATTTGTCATGGATGCAAAATCGTTTCCACATGCTGCAGCAGTGATTGTCCTTGATTGGTCGCGACCATGGCGATTTGTCAAGTCGTTGTTGCGATGGATCAACGTACTCAGCCATGCAACTGAGCAAGTCTGTAGTGACACTGGCGGTCGCGCTACTAGTGCAAATAGCAATTGGACTGTGGGTCGCGCTACAGTAGATGAGTGTCGCGAGAGACTGGAGCGTTTCTTGCAAGAGTATTCGGAGAATGAATCTCCTACAAATGCTGCAAAGGCTGCCGATGTACTACTACCATTAGGAAATGGTGTACTCTCAGCTAACTTGGGTTTGCCGCTAATTGTAGTATGTACGAAGTCTGATACTATGGGAGTACTGGAGCGTGAGCGCGGTTTCAGTGAGGAGGACTTTGATTACGTGCAGCAGGTTCTGCGCGCTGTGTGTTTACGCTTTGGTGCTGCGCTAATATACACTTCTACGCACAATCCTGCCACCTTTGCCACGCTCTATCATTACCTGGTACATCGACTGTTGTCTGGTCCCGCGACCCTTCCGGCACTTGGAGTAGAAGCTGAAGTGGACATTGTTCAGTCTAATGGCAATTTGCATGGATCTCACGATACTGATTCGCAAAGCCAGTCACAAGGAGGTCGATCGAGGGCTGGTTCAACCGTAGCACAGGAGAATGGGGTCTCTACTAAACCTTCTGCGATATACCCATTCCGTGTGCGTGCTAGTGTTGTAGACCGTGATGTGGTGTTTGTGCCAGGTGGTTGGGACTCTGCGACAAAGATTGGATACTTGCGTGAGCCCTTTGATGTTAACACAATCCAGGACGCTTGGTGTTTTGACGAGACGCGGTACCAGACCATTGTCGATAGAGCATTGCGCACGCCAGGCATGAGCGAGCAGTACAATGATGGATCACAAGAGGCTAGTGCCAATAATAGTCTCCTGCTAATGTACGCGGCACTTGTTGCTGCTCCCAAACAGCGTATGGGTATGGATGGTGAAGACAGCAGCGCAATTGCTGCTGCTACTGCTGCTGCTGGTATGGCCAATAAAGTGGCGGTAGAGGATGAGCAGGTCTTTCTTGCGCAATTGTTTGAAGAGCAACAGGAGCAGATGGCTCTCGAAGGCGAAGATGCTAATGACTCGCGCACTAACGACTCGACTGCAACGCGTATGGTCGGCTCATCGAATAAGCTGATATCCAGTCTCCTTCGCAATCTGAACACTGCTGAATCGCTACTTTCTACTGCTAGCGATGTGACAGACGCCAATACTGGTAATGCGTCTGATGAGGATGAGCTCGATAGTGGTTCTACTCCTCCAATGGCGCGCCAGCCATCTATGCATGCACCGACTACTCACCGTCGGACTGATAGCAGTGACACAGCAGTTGGATCGCTGGGCCGGGCCTCCAGTCGCACTTCTCGGAGGCCGCCACTGTCGCAGTCAACCACTGATCCAATGGGAGCACCTGCACCGCTGCGTCGGAAGATCACAATACCTACTCCTGCTGGCGCAAACCCTGCAGCTCCATCGCCTGGAGACAATGCTGCTACATCGAATGAGGAGCTGACGAGCTTCTTTCAGAATCTCCTTGGACGCAAGGGCGGCGCTTCTTCAGCTGCCAGCTCTAATGGAAAAGGCTCGCCCCAACAGCCTCCTCCTCGTCCACTGAATACCAGCACCAGCAATATGTCGCGTACTGGCGGTCAGAAGGATGTTCAGGCTGATCTTGAACGTTGGAAGGCTCAGTTAAAGCGGCAAAAGGAATAGTTTCTTTTTGCTCTGCGTCCCTGTTTTCTCCTCTGCCCCTTTTCTATGAAACTTGAGTTGACTTACATTCTTCCTTTTTCGAGAAAATCAATATCACTGGCATTCAAACAATCCTGATATTCTCATTGACAAATTGTGCTAGATTTTCTGGAAGGTCTCCGCTAAGTATTCGATACACAGGATGACCGTATTCTAATTCCACTAACTGCTGCGCGCATACTGCCATATACACTATTCGTTCGTTAAGTGGAGTGCGCTGAAAATTGTGTTGGCTAAAGTACGTCGTATTCCACCATGTTACTCGTAGACCCATCACTGATTCGATTATATCCTGTTGGTCTTTCTGTCTTAAATACGTGATTACCATTGCAAACAGCATCCACTTGTAGAACTCTTCTGGATCACCTCGTTCTATTCTATCCGCAATAACCTCAAGCGCTCGCTGCAGATATTCTATTGACTGCGTTGAAGCTGTAAAGATGTTCTCTATTACGTTGCAGAATTCTTGTTCTACTGCATACGGATCCGACTCTAGATACTCAAGCATCCTATTTGCTTGGACTTTTTCTTTGCTATTGTCTATGGACATTAGCATTCTACATATTACATTAATAAATATCAACGCGTCAACTTTAGATATTAGCCATGATAAAAAATATGTGGCACAGCGGAAAACAATACCCTGTGACTTACCGAAGAACGTGGACGCTTTTATCTCGCTTGTAACATTTTTCTAGTATCTCCACTGCTTCTTTCGTGCGATCCAAGGCAACAAGGACTTGAGCATGGAATGGAACAAAGAAATCATCTTCTTCATCCAGCGTCCTCGCTTGTCTAAGGTGATATTCGGCATTAGCCAAATTGAATCTCGTCGTCTGCCAATCCCCATGTTTTGTAAGCACAAACCTAGCAAACCCGCTATGTTCAAATACATGTTGATCTGCAGCCTGGAGTTCGCTTTCACTATACATCTGTCCAAGCTCCACCTCCCGTAGACAGGCGGTAATAATGCCAAGGAATCCCTGCGCAACAGCAAGCTTCCCTCCCTCATCGCTTACAAAAGTAAATGCAATAGTATAGGCATCTTCTGATCCACAAAACAAAGCATGAAATGTTCTTTCCATCTCTGCTATATATGGTGGACGACTTGTTGTATCCGATACTATCAAGTCAAGGAATGCTCCAAGTTCTGTTTGTGTACCTTGCTGTTGGATCACTGCTATCAGTGGTCGCCATATCTGTTGCACTGTTATTGCACCGTGCGTTACTGAAGATAGAAGCAACTCGCTCGCTTTTCCATACTCACGCTGTCTTATAAATGCATCAATATCGCATAGTACCTTATCATACAAATCTCGTCGGTGTGTTACTGCTCGCCGGGGCTTTTCATATTTTACTTTCCGACTACGTACTCGCTTCATTTTATAGTGAGTTCGAATGTCTTATACGAAACAATAACCCTCGATTGTCTTGGGGCTGGCAAATTGCTACGCGGACTGAATGCGAAGTTTATCTTTTATTTGCAAGCTCTCCACAAAGTATGAAAGATTCAATGAAGGGACAGCAGTACTCCCAATTTCAGGAGAAAAAAAAACAGCCATTGCTTCAAATGTTATTCTGTGTTGACTTTTGTTCCTTGAAGGGCTGTGGGGCGCTGATCAGAAGAGATCACAGAATTTACGTACGGGACATGTCACCATCCATCTTAAATTCTAAACTAAGCGAGTCTTACTACATTAAACGCAGTTAATGAGCTAGATAAAAAAAAGTTAAACATATAAATTGTATTATATTTAGAAGGATTTTTGATAGTTACTCTCTTGCCTGTGCATGGCCAAATATAATTAATATGTCTAAAAAGAGCTTAACTGTAAATAAACTCTGCATAAACATTGAAAAATAGTTATCTAATAGTTTTGCTCTGCGCCTCTTCAACTAGTTTGGTGAATATGCTGTCCTGGTTTGCAAGCAGATTCTGCGGTGTGTCATACTCGGCCAGCCTTCCACCGTCAATAACCAGGATCATATCACTGTCAATAATCGTGTGCAGCCGATGTGCAATTGTCAGCACTGTACAGTCCATGAATTCGCTTCTGATTGTCTGCTGGATAATTGCATCAGTGGTATTGTCAATAGCTGCCGTCGCCTCATCCAGAATCAGCACCTTGGCGTGCTTTAGCAGTGCGCGTGCAAGACAGATTAACTGTCGCTGTCCAACACTAAAGTTTCCACCACTCTGTGCCACCATAAGCTCAAGGCGATTATCCTTGGTGCAAATGTAGTCAGCCAGATGTGCCTGTTCCAATGCACGCCAAATATCCTGGTCACTGTAGTTGCAAAATGGATCCAGCTTCTCGCGTACGGTGCCTGCGAACAGCATTGGATCCTGCGGAATAATTGACAGCTTGCTGCGTACCAAAGCGCTCAGACACACAGATGCAAATACTCTTGTGCTTAGCCTCTAACACGACCTTGCATATTAGCGTCTTGTCTACGATTAAAGGTTTGCTAGGGTTAAATAATCTGTTAAAGGGGGGCTATATATTGTTTAGTAAACATGGACCTTCAGCCAGTTTATCAGATCCTTATTGGTCTGGTCTTTGCAGGGGCCGTTTTGTGGGAGGTTCCATATGTTAGGCGTAATAGGTATTTAAGTAAGAATAAATGAGGTTCTGCAGACAAATACAGAGATCGTCACATCTGTGTTTGACAGTTCAGCATTCGGTCGGATAATCAGCACAGTCAAATATGACCCATATGTCTGGAAGATGGTCTGCTGCGCACGGACGTGAGTAATCTTCAACAATCGCAGCCATCCAATAAAACAACTTCCCAATCAAAATAAAACAATCGCAGCCAGGCAAGAAGCCAAATATCAAAACATTTCCTTTCAAGCTACTCGCTTTATCTGTTGTTTTGCCTTTTGCCATTACTCTTTCTCTTTCTCTCACTCTCACTCGCCTAATACCAGACAAACAGCGCAAGATGGGTGCGGCGGACACTGAGATCGGTATTATTGGAGCCGGAGACATGGGGATGCTCTACGCCAGACGGTTTAGAAAGGCTGGGTACGTTGTCAACATATGCGACACGCCTGAAAAGTATGACGAGCTGCTAAAAAAACACGACGGGCTGGGGATCAACATTCTCCGAGATGGTTACGCAGTTTCACGACGGTCCGACATTATCATCTACTCGGTGCCAGCAGTGATAATTAACAAAGCAGTGGAAGAGTACGGAAGGGCTACGAAGATGGGAGCAATTGTAGCAGGGCAGACATCGGTGAAGACGCCAGAGATTCAGGCGTTTGAGAAGCACTTGCCTGACGATGTGCACATTATCACTTGTCATTCGATGCACGGGCCCAACATTGACACGAAGGGCCAGCCGCTGGCAGTGATCCGGTACCGCAGCGACGATGCGCACTACCAACTGGCAATAGAAGTTCTGGGGGCGCTTGAGTCACGGATGATATTTTTAACGTACGAGGACCATGACCGGCTGACGGCAGACACGCAGGCGGCCACACACCTTGCGTTCATCAGTCTCGGCACAGCATGGAGTTTGCAGGGATACCATCCTTGGCTGAACCCTCAATTTATCTCAGGTATCAACAACGTCAAGGTAGCGATCTCTCTGCGGATTTACGCCAGCAAATGGCACGTATACGCTGGGCTTGCAATCATGAATCCACTGGCACGGAAGCAGCTCCAATGCTACGTAGACTCGATGGCCACACTCTACAAGTACATGATTGCTGGAAAGCGCGCAGAATTCCGCGACCTCGTTTACAGTTCGGCTGACTTTATCTTTGGTAAGGATCGGAGCCATAAGAAGATTCTGTTGGACGATGATGTGCTCGAGCAATTGTCGCTGTCGCGTGTATCGAAAAGCGAGAGCAAACCCAACTCTCATTTGTCACTTCTCTGCGCTGCAGTGTGCTGGTACAGAATGAACATGTCCCCATATGACAGTCTTGTGTGTCAGACTCCACCTTTCCGCATGTGGCTGGGCATTGTCGAGTATCTGTTTTGCAATCAAGAGCTGCTCGAGGAGTCGATCGAGATCGCATTGACCGATAGATACACACAGTCCGAAGATCTTGTCTTTTATACGGCTGTCACAGGATGGGGCCAATGCATTGAGCTGGGGTCGTTCGAGGGATATCAGGAGCGGTTTGAGGCCACAGCAGAGTTTCTCCGTCCAAAGCTTGAAGAAGGCAAGGATCTGAGCACAATGATACTAAAGAAACTCACCAACGCCTAAATGCTACATGCATTCATTTTGCCCTTCTACTTGTTGCCTTTAGCTACAATAAAATTTATATTTGCATTTCATCTACTCTTGCTACTTCTAGTCGCCATTAGAATATTAAAAAGATGTTTCCTTATTGGATCTTAAACGAACTAGTATCAAAGCCATCACCTGCCCACATGCCAACCTCGATCATTTTCTTCGCTTTAGCCTCACGCAACTTTGCTCCGTCATAGTGGAGATCGAGACCAGAGCAGTAGTTAAATATTAGTACCTCTGCAGCTCCTGCTGCTGCAGGTGAATCGACCATGAGCTGTTGTAAAGAATTGAGCATAGCTTGTGGACTGCCCAAATACAGCTCGCAGATGGCTGCATTATTGGCAGCAGCTATGCGTTCTGAGTGATCTTTGTGAATAGCGACAAAAGAATCACGAGCAACTTGCCACTTCTCTATGGACACAGCATATAGCGCACGGTTCATTTGCGCCAATACGTCGTCCTTAGATACAATGTGCTCAACGCGCACAAACAGCGCCTCGGCCTCGGCCACCGCGCCCAGTTGCAGATACAGGCGTGCGGCAGCCGACAGCAGCTGTGGATCGGGCTCAGCGCCATCTGAAGGTTCGCACAGTCTGCACAGCATATCAGTCGCAAGTGAAGCATCGCGCAGTTTGACCAGGCAACCGACGATAAGTAGATTCAGACGGAATAGACGCTGCGTGTTGAGCTCAGCAGAGTCGGGCTTGCGCAGAATCTGGCGTTGACATGCCCTGGCCAGGGCACTGAGACGATCAATAGACGTGCGGTAGTCGTCCAAGGCCAGGGCGGGGATGCGCGCCCTCAGCACACGCAACTCAAACGGCCACACTACAGTGGGCGCCCGCCCATTGGAAGACAGCTTGGCAAAATGGGTGGCGTGCTCTAGACGACTCAGCTCACGGTCGGCTAGCGCGTAGTGCCGGAGACTGGCCAGAGCCAGAATACGGTAGACCCAGAGCTTCAGGATAGTACGTTCGTCGCGCGATGGTGTCTCAAGGATTGTGGCCTCTGCGGCCAGCGCCAGCGCTCGCCACTGCGCACCGATAACAAACTGGTTGAGGATCTCGTAGCTGTGAACACGCCGTGCAAAGTCATCGGGTGAGGGCGTCGCTCGTCGTGGCCGCGCTTCTGGACTGACGTTTTCCTGCAGCGCGTCGTCCAACGCATCGTCCAGCGGCATTGTCTCAAACAGTCGCGCGTCATTCAATGTGCGACGTGTGCTATTGTCCGATGCTACCGACAATGGGCTCTGACTGCTAGTAAGTGGTTCTGGGTGAATTGGAGGAAGTCAATAGGTTGGCGTGTTGTTAGCGCTTCAGAAATAGTGTTGAAGGATAGCTGGAGCTTTGAAGGATACACGAATTCCGCAGAGTAGACCACTAGAGGAAGGTGTGCTTACCGGATTCCCGAGAGCAGAATAGACATTTCGGCAATGAAGAAAGCTGATGTTTTAAGAATGTGCCAGAAAACCAAGAGGGGAGACAAAGTTTGAACCGATGCAAGGACGGCTTATACACCAAAGGCAGTGCCGCTTTCGATGGTCTGCTGTATGCGCGTGTGGATAACGCGCTGATGCTCGAGCAACTCAGGACTGAGAGAGTCGGCGCGAAGAGGAAAGGTGGTCCATTGGTGGTGAAGGCGTCGGCGGACGGTCTCAAAGTCGTCCCAGTGGTGGGCATCAACAGGGCCACAGTCGTAGACGACGCGTAACAGACCAGCATCGGCGTCGGCGGCGCAGCGATATGCGACGGGGGCACCAGCTTGGGCAGGGTCGGGATGAACAGCCAGGCGGCCAGGCAGCGAAACCTTTCCAAGGTCGCCCTTGGGGGACTTCATGACGTCACGTACGCGGCCATCAGGGTCTGTAATGGAGCTGAGCTTGTAGGCAATGCCCATGGCGTCGCGGTTGACCTTCTGTAGCAGGGAGCCGCCCATGCCAAATGCCACGCACTGCGCTGAAAAGCCCTCACGTACCACTGCACTCAGTATGCGGCGCAGTGACTCGGGAGTGACGCCGTCGCCCTGGATCACACTGGCACCAGTGATTACGCGGAAACCCTTTGAGTTGGTCGTCGATCCAAAGAGGCCCTCGGCGGCATGTAGTCCCTGCAGCACTGCCTCCACTGGGTCACCGCTATCGGGACGTATTATAAGTACGCCTCCACGCTGCAACTTGCGTTCGGCCACTGCCGGCAGCACCCGCGCCAGCGCACGTACGTAGTCGTACGTGTCCATCACGCAAGCAAACGCGCCATCGCCGTACGCTTCGATCATCGCCAGCACTGCCTGTCGCTCGTCCTTGTGCGCCATCATCACCGAGTGCTCAGTCGCTGGGACGCTGCTTGCCACCGGGCGCCCGCCATTCAGACGAAATTGCGCGTGATACGCCGCCACCATTGTGTCGGTGCCTTCGAACGTCAGCAGATGCGCCGCTCCACCCACCATCGCCTGCTCCACACACGTACATCCACGGAATCCATAGTCGTGTAGCCGGCTTCTCAATGTCCATTGCATGTCGTCATCCACTGTCTGTGCGTACTGCTCCGCCAGTCCATTCCACGCCCGCCGAGACAATGTTGCTACTGTCGACGGATACCATATCATCAGCAACACTGACTCCACGTATGTCACCAGCCCCGCGTATGCGCCCTCTGCAGTGATCTGCATCACTGGCGTGTGCGGATACACCACCGACCCCTCTGCCAGCGCCTCGATCCGTACTGGAAAGTACCCGTTGTTTTCGCGGATAAACCGCTCAAATAATTCACGCGGGAATGGATACGCAGTGTTCCCGGCGTTATGTGTTTCGAAAAACATTGCGGCCTGTTCTACATCCTGCATCGTCCATTGTCGTGCCACGTACTGCTCCACCACATACTGCAGACCATGAAACACCATCCGCGTGTCTTCAGAGTCCTTTTCGTATGCCTGCCGAAACTCCATATATGCCACGGTACGTTGTGCTTCTGGGAACACACCCGCGTGGCTGGCCTTGTACGAATCTGTCAACATGGGCATTGGCAGCCCAAATGGTCCCGACATTGTCCTCCTGCAGCCAAATATTGTTATTATGCTGATAACTTTGTTAATAAGTGGGAGGATGCTCCAGAGTCAAGAATGCGACAAAAGTTTTCCACCTCTGCCTTTGTAATGTATTTCGCTGCCTTAAAAACCACAGCTCAATCTCCAATTGTCCCATTGTATCACGTGCGCCGTTGTTGTGACAATCTGTCCTAAAAGTAACTTTTTCGACAGATCAGTAGATTTTCTGGACAAGCTTTTTGTGAGCGCGCCATTGTAGATATTTCCTTCTTCCAGACAGATCAAGATCTTGCTCGCTTTTCTATCATGAATTTCAACACCCTACCCCGTCACCATGCATCAATGCCGGGGTTGACGTTTTCCACATAGTCCTCTAGCATCACATAGCGTTATTCCAAGGCGCCTTTCAAGTGCATAGTCTGCTCGGCGCTTATCGAGACTCTGCGTGTCTGCTGCAGAGGAAACCGCTGCAGAGGAAACCACTGCCGATGAGCACAAAAATCTTATCTACCAAATTCGCTCCTATCAAAAGGAAAACGTGCTTATTCCATGGTACATTCTGTCTGCCAAGTATCGGATGTCGTTTGACTTGATGGAGCAAGTTTTGGCGCAGGATGATGCGAGAATTCGTGCGCAGAAGGAACTGGCTTTTGCGCATTATACAGCGTGCTGACCAGCTTTACGATGGGGTTTGCGGTCGCTGCGACTAGGGAAGAGTGGCTAGCGAGTTCGATAAATCACTCCTCGAATGTCTTGATCTTTATGACACTGAAATATCCACAATCTTAAGACAGTCGCGACCCAATATTTCAGACTGACCACTTGAGGACTTTCAGCGTTTAAAGTCATTTATAAAGAACTGCATTGGATACAGCGCGAGGGACGGCGTACGACTGGCTAGCATCTATATAAATGTCATATTTGAGGACTGCGTTCCTGTTTATTCTATGCTGAGCCATCCCAGGATGACGGCCGACCTTTACCGGATAATCAAGCAGTGCCGCGATAGTGGCATGGTATGGGTGAAGATTCACGCAAGTTATCCTTTCTGGAACCAAAAGCAAGGACTCAGTCATTCGTATATAAAATTTAGCCGCAAGTCATCAGGGAAGGTGGCCAGACGTAATACTGTTAAATGGACTGAATTGGAAAGTGCTCGCATTAAGGAGATTATAGATGAACATTGGAGACCGGGCAAGATCAAACCGGCGGTGCAAGCGGCAATTGCTGAGTTTCCAGACAAATCCGAGACATCGGTAAAAACGAAGGTCGCACAAATGCACTATGAACCATCTGCAGGTTCTAGCGTGCGCAAAATGGAGCAGGTTGAGAAGCTGGTGGACACATATGGAGAAGACTGGGAACGGATTGGAGCAGAAATAGGAGTCTCAGCAAGAATAGCGCACCGTATATGGAGCGATTGTAAGAAACGGCGTAATTGGACATCAGTATGGACTAAGAGCGAAATTGAGATGATATGCAACTGTATTAAGGACGGGATCGGGCTAATTCTTGCTTCAAAAACTATTGGTACTAAATCCATATTCAGCTGCGCCGGCAAGATTAGCTTATTGAAACAATTAGGCAAGTATACGGGGCAATTCTATTACATGTGTTTCCTACTTGCAGGTCATAGACTGCAAATGTTAAATTGCTGATGATGGATTTCATGGCGACGACTGCATTTTATGTTATTTAGAACAAGCAGGGCGGCCACCCGAACACAGATCGTGCTGGAGCCCTGCGGATGACACACGACTGCTTGCTTTAACATCTAGTCCTGATTTCCGGGCGATTGGCTGGACGCGTATTAGCAAGGAGCTTGGACGACCGATCAAGGGATGCGTAATGCGCCATTTCAAACACGGTGGCGCGCTATTGGACTCGCATGAGCGTTGCACGATGTAATTGATCATCCGAGCGGAATCTGCACAGCAAGCGCTTGAGTTTGCTGCACACTGATCCCTTTGCCGTTGGTGGCGCTTGAAGACCAGCAGAATTTATCCTTACGTCGAAGCTGATTTTTTTTTTTTTGAAACACAGACAGTCGTTGATACATGAAGCTAATAGAAAAAAGACTGCTCGACCAAGTCATCCACTTTAACAACCCTTCCAACAAAGGTGAATCAAACTAAACTTCAATACTCACTGCAGTTTTGTCAGAAACTACAAGGAATTCTTTATACTTTTCTTACCTTTTCTTTTACATTACACCTTTCTTACAAGAAACAACCATAGCTTTTTATACCAACAAAAAGAATATCCTTTTTTTTCTCTTGGATGTTTTCAGCCCCTTTTACGATCAGCGGTCAAAATTCTTTCACTTTACTCCCCCTTTTTTTTACACTAATAAAATACTCTTAGCTTACCCTTTTTAAGATACGTTTTAGTAGTTCAAAACGAATGGGAAAACAACAGACAGGAAGACCAATTTGGTGGCCAAAACCACCGCAGTATGGAGTCAGTCCAATTCACTTATGTGTACCCATATGGACATATGACGACCGTTATAAAGGACAACCAATAGTACCACATATAATAACAGGACCATATCATTTGGTACGAAATAAGAATTTTATTACGGATCATAGTATTGAAGTGATTTTATGTATTCGAGACCCAGCAGAGAAAGCATTCCTTCGTACGCAAGAACAATTGGAAGTAGAGTTTCAATTCCTTGATGTACCTTCGGATGTAAGACAGGATAATGTTATTCCTTATTTTGATCAGGCTACGGAGATTATTAAAGGTTTAGTCGAAAATGAAAGAAATGTACTTGTCTGTTGTAGCGATGGTATTGACAAGAGTGCTTCGTTTGTTGCTGCCTATTTAATGAATATTTATGCATTGAAGGCTACGGATGCTATTACTTTTGTTCAGAATCAGAGATATTGTGCTACGCCTTCAGCAAATGGGTATCGATTAAAGTTGATTGAGTATGAACCTATCTGTGCTGCCAAGGCGGATAATAGTTTGACACAAGAAGGCGACTCTAAGAAACAAGGAAGAAGCGCTGAAGATGAGTCAGACGCTGTACAGAATGACGTGTCGGAACAACAATCTTCAGATCTGACAGCTACTACACCTCCCAATAAGCGTGCACGCGAAGATAAAGAAGATGACAATTAAAGCACTAACTGTGCTTTAAATACAACTTTACTTATTTTTGCACCCCTTTTTTGAAAACATTTTGCAACACAATAGCAATAAAACATCAACATTAGCAAGATATAGTTTGTAGCAGAATATATATTACAACAACAAAAAAAAGTGAAGAGTCGTCATAGACAGGAACGCTGGAGACAGGAATGAAAATGTTAGACAGAGGGGAACAAAGCGCGTGTACAGAGGAGAAAAACGAAAAAGAGAAACAGTGGTTAGGGTTGTACGACTCTGGAAGGGCATTTAGAGATTATCTCATGGAAGGGGATGTTTTACCCAGAACAATCTGACCAAAGCGCGGGTTAACGAGCAGACGATAGTTCTCATTGGGCAGAGCCACGTCTTCTTCTACAGGGACTAAAGGCACAGCGCGTTTGAGCATGCGTATCCACACAGCAGCACACTCCTTACCCAGTTGTCTGAAGACCAGCATAACATCAGAGCCATCATTCATCATAGCCTGAATGTTGAGACGAGAAGTGCCATCGACTTCACAGAGCTGACTGATTTGGCTGATGGCGGATGTAGGAATGCGTTCACGGATGACCAAACGCGGGCCTATTTTGACGCAGTCCTCATCAAGATCAGCATCAGGCGATGAAGCAAACTTGATAAGCGGACGCTCGCGCAGCGTATTCAGCGACGCATGGCTGCTCAGAGGATTAACAGAGGGAGAAGTCAGCGAGAGTTTGCAGCCTGTATCAATGTCAGGTAGTTGGAATGAAGGAAGAGAGAGTTTCTCATCGGGAGACTGCGCACTTAGCACCGGACTACGTGCGCGTAGAACTGTGGGGCTGCTCAATGTGGAAGATGAGATCGATGATCCCGAGCGACGACGGTCCTCGCGACGACCACGCAAAGCTGGACTCATAATTGTCGTCTGCAGAGTTGAGATAGTGCGACGGATGCGCGAGCTGCGCGATTCCTGGTCTGATGACGCACGACACAGCACTAGTACATGTTCGAAAAGGTAACCTTCCATATCCTCGAACTCTCTGCCTGTTTGCGCTGACACTCTATCGCTGGTCAACAGACGTCCAAAAGCCTGCGGGCCTGGAAGAGCAGCCAATGGATCACCAAGGCGCTCAAAGAACTGAGTGCTCTGGGTTTCGTTCAGGGCTTCCCGAGTGCTCTCATTAGCACGAGTCAGAATGCGTTTGCTGCGCTGCATGGCCGAGTAAGCAGACTTGACGACACTAACCACAGCCTTCTCATCTTCCTGTTCCAATAGTACGTTGCATCCCTCGCACAAAGCATCCGCAATACCCTGGAAGAGAATTGGGTACTGTGCTAGCCGCTGCACTGGACGCATAAACAATGCTGGCACATCAAATACCGGGTCAGAATCACTCACTAATTGTCTTAATAATGGTAGAGCACGCTTGTAGGCCCTCTGCGAGTACTCACGTCCTGCGCAGAAAGCGGAATAGACATCAAACTCGTGAGCGAGATCCTGGTAGCATACATCAAACAACTGGTTTCGGAGAGGCATCGCAGCAAAATATTGGATACGCATGGAGAACCTGCGATGCAGAGCAAGTATCTCGCGGATGTGGCCGAATATTGCCACGAGGTCAATATCGCAGCTATCGACATCTACTTGAGCACTGATGCAATCAGCATAAGACTACAGAAACAAGCACTGTGAAAAACATCATTTTAGAAAGCGAGCAGGAAATAATTTTTAAAAAACAACAGCATGGAACCAAAAAAGAAACCCTCCACGCGGAAGGATAGCATTGGCAAGTATGATGGTAGGACAATTGCATATGACTAAATGCTAGACAGTAGAGGGGGATTTCCAATTGGCTCAAAAGAACTTACCACTAGTTTCTCGAGGTCCTGCACATATGCCACTTCAGTCCGAGATAGTTCATAAGCCAAAACGGCATGACGGGATTCTACGCCAGCAATGTGGGCAGCAGGGTACATGTCGCGCGGTCTGATGCAACGGGGGTCGGAATATCCCCAGCAACCTCGCTGCTGCAGCACATCCAATATTGCAGCGACTGTAATCGACATCAGCTCAAAGCACTCTGCATTGTGCACATCGCGCAGAACAGCCTCCGACAGCCTCCCCACTTTGGCTTCTGTCACCAAACCTGCTTCAACGCAACCGCTCCAAAACAACGCAATCTGATGTTGCTCGTATTTTTCCGATTCCATTCCCTCGTATAAATCAATTGTTGCCACAAATGGACTCTCCAACTCATTCACCAAAATATTCAACGTGCTACCACGTCCAAACAATGTCTTCAATGGCTGCGTAGGATCTTTACAGGCTCCGCTGTGCTGTGACTTTTCGTCTACGAGAATAGCATATACTGTTGTTGAGATGGATGAAAGACACAATAGGCGCTCCAGAAGCTCCACTGCTCGGTCGTATGGTGACACGTACGCCTGTCGTTTTACTGACACTGCCCGAGATGTTTCTTCGCTGTCGCTGTATGTTCCTATACTCCGTTTCCGCGGACCCATGCAGAAAGAATAGAACTTGGCTGCAAATTTCACTGTCATCGTTGCCAGTTTACCCTGAAAGACTCCGGCCACGTGATGCATGATCTATGGGAAAAATTAAACGGTCTCTGCTGCTAAGGTTTCTTTTTAGGAGGAATAAAGAGGAAAGTAGGTTATTGTTGGGTGGTGCAGTTATTAAATGCTGCTACAAGAAAATCAAAAGTAGAAACGCCAGCGGAGAAACTCTAATGAAAATAGAAAAAAGCCTCCTAACAGGATAAAAACAAATAAAGACAAGTCCAAAGAACGAAGTTTATATACGAGAAGAAAAAGCATCGTCTGGAATGGAGATGGGAGGGGGGGTTCCTGGGCTGGGGCTCTTTATGTTATTTGGAAAAGCCAATCTCAGGCATAGAAAAGGCCTGCGCAATAGCCTGCAGACCGAGTCGAATACATTCTTTCGGTTATAGTGTGACGTCTAAAAGGTCTCATTCACAGTGGGTGGAGAGCCAAAATGGAAGGAGCATTTGCCACAATGCAAGTGGAAACAACTGCTGCCTGTGCCCATGTGCAACCTGCAAGGAAATGGGTGGGGGGAAAAGGCAGCCCCTCTGAGAAATGTATGCGTTTTTTGAGAAACCGCAGATGGGGTGCTGAAAAAAGGGATATGCAAAACCCGCCACCACCAAAATTCCACCCCCTCTTCCTTCTGCGCGTTGCTTGATCCTGGAAGTTTCATTGTATGATCTTTTTGTGGCCAAATATGCAGTTTAACATTCTGTATGAGACCCATTCTACTTGTGTTTGAAGCTAATCACATGAGCCTCATTCTATTGCTCTGTCTGAAAACTGAATAAGCGCGATCAAACATAACCATTCTCTCACTCTCCAAAAGAATGCTATCCATCTGTACCTGCGCGCATACCTGCATGGCCCCCAGTCTACGTTTTCCACTGGAAGAAAAGAAAACGCGAGAATTTTATCACTTTTGACCATGCAATTTCTACATTTGCGCGGGTTTTCCTTTTTTTATAAATCTCTTTAAATAATAGTACTGCACTTTTAATCACGTCTGATAACTGCATGATATACTTTGTAAAAGTGAAAATTATTTTGTCAACATCACAGTTGATTGCTTATTTAAATACTATCAGTGATGAGCCCGTTGGGGATGTTGGTCATTTTTCCTACCAGATTTCCGTTTCGTATCGGTTCAGATTGTAGCCCATCCGACTTTCAAATGGGGAAGAAACATGTCACATCCTTTCCCCCCATCTTCTTTTACTAGTGGCTGAGTTGCATCTGTTATTTGGTCCCAACAACTCCCAACTTGGTTAAATTGCCATACGTCCAACTACCCTAAAAAAATGCTCATCGTCTGGAAAGCCACAGCTCAAACAAGAGAAAATTGTTATATGGTCCGGTCACAACAACTATTTTAACCAGCTTTCCTTATTTGGTTTAATGTTGCCCTTAAAATTATTTATGTTTTCAGCTTTTTTAGCTTCTAACTTGTAAGTGGTTGTCATTTATATCGAAAAAAGAAGAGCCGGTGTATTTGAGGCTGATAACAAATCCTAATTTGACAATGTATACTCTTTGTACAACAACAAAAAGAAATAAGGCTGCGTCTTTGTTTATCTGCTGAGTTTAAATTCTTTACTCTTTTTTCCACCGTCTTAGAGATGTCCGGATATATTTTAAAAAAATTGTAAACAAGAAGCCACACTGTCATCTGCAGCCCTACTCTTTTTCTTGCATTCCCTTCTCTTTTTACAAAAACGGGTATTTGGATAGGAATTTCTTTCACTTGTCACCATGCTGAGTATTGGCCTTATTTTGGAATGCAGGCTGTGGTGCAGGAAAGCTAGCAGATTTCAAGTGCTTGTGTCATAGACCATGGGAATATCAGGGTCCTTGAACGTCAGCAGGTATGACTGTATGTTCAAAGATCCCCTCTTTAGTGAGACCACAGCGACTGTCATTTCCAGGTTTCACCTGGCATATTGCTGTCACATGTGTGGGATGACATGTACGTCCTTCCAAATAGTATTACATCTGACAAGCAATTACTGAATGTTGTATAATTTCTATGAGGCCATTGATGACTCACATACAAGTATATCCATGCACTTCTTCAAAGGAAAGCCCTCTGCAAAAGGATGTCTGCTATACCTTTTTTAACAAGTAAAATATTATGTAGTTTATTCCAATCATTTCTTCATTGCCAACACCAGCCATATTTCCAAAAAGCCCACTTGCTTGCATCCAAGAAAACAATATCCAATTGTACAAGCCTTTTCCCCCAAAAAATGGACGATTGGTATTCACTGTGGATAAACAAGATATGGAATAAAAAACCTAGAGAATCAAATACTGTGTCCTAGCCTACTAAAAGTAGCCAAACACAATGTCTTACTGCAAGTGTGTAGAATAAGATACAAATATTTGCTGCAAAAAGCTCTGTTTATAGCAGGTACAGCTGCAAAAGCGGAGGTTCCCAAAGTTCAGGGTATATTGCCGATGTAAGATCAAGAACTATGAATTCCAATTATAAAAAATTAGACAATCTTGTCGCACACGACTCACTTATGCACCAGCCGCTGCACGCTCAGCACGTCTCTTATCCTTAGTTGCTGCCTGGAATCCAGTCTTAATGGCTGCCACTGTGCGTGTAGACCCACACGACTCACACTTGATAAAATTGAGAGAGTTCTCCTTTGACAATGACGTCTCTCCGGACTTGCACGTCTTACATGCAACGTATTCACTGATATAGTGACGCAGTACATTTTCAATCTGCTTCTGCTTAAACCGTCCCTTGATCAACAACCGTTGTTCCAAATCAACAGATCCAGTGGTTCCCAGCTCAGCATACAAATACCGAATAACGTGGTCGGGTGAGCGATGCATCCTCCTAGAAATATCTTCAATGTTCGCAAACATCGTGCGCTTGCTACCATCGGGCGCAATATGTGGCGGCACAATCGTGTATCTACGCTTCTCGCCTGTTGATTCTATATTGTTATCGCGAAGAATCTTGTAGAACCTTCCGAGCAGTTCAGGATAAGTGTAGTCACGGTCAGTACCAATCCAAGGCTCTCCAGCCTTATCCACCTGTGTGCTCTTTCCTGCTGCTTCATCTCCACCTAGTTCTGCCTCGAAGGCTGCCAGACTCTTCTTCGACTTCTTCTTTTTCTTCTTTATCGCCATCATATCAAGCATATCTGCGTCATCGTTGCCTTCTTCGACATCCTCCTCTGCCTATAATTTCAAGTTTTCAAAAATTGGTGCAATTTCCTTCAATAGCTTTTTCGATTATTAATCTGTGAATCTTTTTTCACCAACATTGGTGGTTACACAAGTGAATCGCTAAATGTCTAAATTTACTTACGTCAAAGGTGACAGCTTTTGCCTTGGGCTTCTTCTTTTTCTTTAGCGCTGATAGGAAAATATCATCTTGGTCCTCAAGAGTAGCCTCCTTCAGCTTTTGTGAAATATCTTCGTCGCTCATCGTGCAAGAATAGAAATAATAATAAAACTACTTTAATCACTGATGGGAAAGAAAAAAATTGAAAGGGAAATTGCAAAGTGACTAAATTGCAGCCTTTTCTTGTTCACCAGTGAAGACTTTGCCTTACTGTAGTACAGCCAATATCAAATTAAGGCTGGCCTTGATCAACCTGTGACGTTGGCCGATGTTCTAGCGCTGTCCATTCTCAGTCTTTGGGCTGTTCTTTGCTGTTCTTTTTATTTCACTCCAGACCTTAAACAAGCTGCTCGTCAAAGACAAGTCTTTTCTTCTGTTCCTAAATCTTTCTTGTCTTTTCTTTATTATTATTCCACACTTTATTGAACCATTTCTTATAGCAAACTTTCTAAACTCAGCATCTACTGGAAATGAGCGACAACGCTAACCAAGGAATTGACGAGGGTCTCTATTCACGTCAACTGTACGTATTTTCTACTACTTACTTTTAAACAAATATAGCTATTATTAGCGTTTATTTATTTGATATACGCATACACTAACCAACATAGTCATCGAGCCCACTTTTACTGTTCCAAGATAGGTACGTCCTCGGCGTCGATGCGATGAAGAAGATGAGCGCGTCGAATGTCCTTATAGTCGGTCTGAAGGGTCTGGGATGCGAGATAGCAAAGAATATTGTTCTGGCTGGTGTGAAGAGTGTGACTCTGTATGACCCCGCAGAGACTCAGATTGCTGATCTGTCTTCGCAGTTCTTCTTGCGAGAGGATGACATTGGCAAGCCCCGCGCTAAAGTCGTTGCACCGCGTCTTGCAGAGCTGAATCAGTATGTTCCTGTCTCTATTTTGGATAAGGAACTTACACCCGATATCATCGCCACGTACAAGTGTGTTGTTGTCACTGACGTGTCCCTTCAGAAAAAGTTGGAGATCAGCGAGGCTGCGCACAAGAACAATGTTTGCTTTATTTCGACAGAGACAAGAGGGTTGTTTGGCTACACGTTCAATGATTTTGGCAGCGATTTTGTTGTTGTTGATCCCACTGGCGAGGAAGCCTTGTCGGGTATGGTTGCGAGCATCGAGCAGGGCCCGGATGCTGTGGTCACCTGTCTGGATGAGTCGCGCCATGGGCTCGAAGATGGCCAGTTTGTTACTTTCAGTGAAGTGCAGGGTATGACTGAGCTTAATGAGAGCGAGCCTCGCAAGGTTAAGGTTATTGGCCCGTATACCTTCAGCATCGGCGACACTAGTTCACTCAGCGAGTACGTTCGCGGTGGTCTTTTCAAGCAGGTCAAGATGCCCGTATCACTCAACTTTTCGTCGTTCAAGGATGCACTGGAGTCCCCCGAGTTCCTCTATTCGGATTTCGCAAAGTTCGATCGCCCAGCCCAGCTCCACGTTGGCTTCCAAGCGCTTCATGCATTTAGCGCTGCGCACAACGGATCCATGCCGCGTCCTGGAAACGACGAGGATGCTGCCGAGGTTGTTCGTCTGGCAAATGAGATCAATGACAAGTGGGCACAGAAGACTGAGCTTGACGCCGAACTGCTGAAGAAACTTGCTTACCAGGCTACTGGCGACTTGTCGCCGATGGTTGCTGTGTTTGGTGGGCTTGTTGCTCAGGAGGTTCTGAAGGCATGCACGGGCAAATTCTCACCTATCAACGACTTTATGTACTTTGACGCCCTTGAATGTCTTCCGGTCGATTTCGAGCCGTCAGAGAAGGACTTGGCACCCACTGGCTCGCGCTATGATGGCCAGATTGCTGTCTTTGGTCGCAAGTTCCAGGAGAAATTGTCCAACTTCCGTGAGTTCCTTGTTGGCTCGGGAGCTATTGGCTGCGAAATGCTGAAGAATTGGGCGATGATGGGTCTTGCATCAGGTCCGAACGGTGTTATCCACGTCACTGACATGGATACAATCGAGAAGAGCAATCTCAATCGGCAGTTCCTCTTCCGTCCCAGCGATGTGGGCAAGCTAAAGTCTGATACGGCTGCCAAAGCTGTGACTATCATGAATCCCGACATCAAAGGCAAGATTTTCACTCACCAAGACCGCGTTGGTGCCGAAACTGAATCAATCTACAATGACGATTTCTTCGAGAGTCTTGACGGCGTGACCAATGCGCTGGACAATGTTCAGGCACGCGAGTACATGGACCACCGTTGCGTGTTCTATCGCAAACCGCTGCTCGAATCAGGCACGCTTGGCACAAAAGGCAACACTCAGGTCATCATTCCATACCTGACAGAATCATACTCGGCTAGCCGCGATCCCCCGGAGAAATCGATTCCTATGTGCACACTCAAGCACTTCCCTAACGCCATTGAGCACACGATTGAGTGGGCGCGCGACCTGTTCTCTGGATTATTCACTCAACCGGCTGAGAATGTCAACGCGTATCTTTCGACACCCGATTATATTGACAAGACATTTGCACAGAGCAACGAAAGCACCAAGATAGAAACACTGGACACTATTCACAAGTTCCTTGTAACGGAAAAGCCTCTCACATTTGAAGACTGCATTGCTTGGGCACGCAAGCATTTTGAAGAGTTGTTCAACAATTCAATTCAGCAACTGCTGTTCAACTTCCCTAAGGACTCGACGACTAACTCTGGTCAGCTATTCTGGTCGCCGCCTAAGCGTGCGCCAGATGCCATTGCGTTTGATCCGTCGAACGATCTTCATGTCGAGTTTATTGTGGCTGCTGCTAATCTCCATGCTGCTAATTACGATCTCAAGGGTAGCACTGACCGTGATTACATTAGACAAGCTGCTGCTGCAGTGGAGGTGCCAAAATTTGTGCCCAAGTCTGGTGTCAAGATTCAGGCCAACGAAAATGATAATGTCGACTCTGATGATTCCGTGGATGTTGGTGCAGCCAAGGTCGATGAGCTGGTCGCGTCGCTCCCTGACCCCGCGACTCTTGCTGGTGTCCGTCTAGCGCCAGCTGACTTTGAGAAGGACGATGACACCAACTTCCACATTGACTTTATCACTGCGGCTTCTAACCTCCGTGCAAGCAATTACGATATTGCGCTGGCGGATAGGTTCCGCACGAAGCAGATTGCTGGAAAGATTATTCCTGCCATTGCTACTACCACATCGTTGGTCACTGGCCTGGTGTGTCTAGAATTGTACAAACTCATTGGCTCTGGTTCTGGCGAGAACAAGCGCAAGATAGATGACTACAAGAATGGTTTTGTCAACTTGGCATTGCCATTCTTTGGGTTCTCCGAACCCATCGCGCCAGTAAAGACGAAGTTTATGGACAAGGAGTTTAGCGAATGGGATTCGATTGACTTTGACCATGACATTACACTGCAGGGACTAGTCGATTATTTCAAGAACGAATATAAGCTCGACACCTCCATGATCAGTTCGGGAGTGTCCATGCTGTACTCAACATTCTTGAACAGGAAGAAGTCTGACAGTCGTTTGCCTATGAAGATTTCTGACGTAATTACGACAGTGACTGGAAAGGATATTCCAGCACACGTCAAGTGGGTTGTTCTCAGTCTTTGCTGCGAGGATTCTTATGAAGAAGATGTGGATGTTCCTGACGTGCGTGTTAAGGTTCGCGACTAGTATGTCATTGTTTGCTACTACTGCCTTTTCTACCTTCTTTTTTTCTTTTACTTAGTTTTCTTTTGTTTTTGTTTCGCAGTTGTTCATGAATTAACAGGATATGTTCCTAAACCCTTTTCTAGAATTTTATTGGGAATTGTACAGAGCGCTGGTAGCTTATGTGATTGAATATTGTACTGCCTTTAGGAAACTTCCTTCTAAGTAATATTTACAAGAAATGTTTCTATCTACAGCTAGAAAGAACAACTTGATAATGCGCATAGTAATGCGCTAGCCAAAGGAATAGCTAACTGTTGCGACATACGCAATTGACAATTAGAAAACATTGTTTTCTTTATTAGACTATTATAGCTACTGAATAATATTTACTAGATGCAACTTGTAATTTTCTATAGTAAAACTTTCAAATATGTTTTATTATACTTGAAATGCGTTAAACACATCTGTGGAAATTTTTAAAAGATGCAACAACATTTAGCTATATTTGGAGCTTCAATATTTCAACAACATATTGAGGCTTCTTCCACAAGTGCTGTTTAGAATAGCCTGTGGTTGTTTGTTTTTCTCGAAATTTCTTGAGCCGCTGCTAATCGCCAGATTAAAAGCTCTGTGTATAACTTGCTAACTTTTCTATAAACACAGTGGCGCCTGCCTTCAAAATTCCATGATCTTTATTCGGAGCAACCTCCACTGCTTTAGTGAATGCTTCATACATCCTTTTATACCGCATTACATATTCAGTTTCACTCCTCACAGATAAGTCTTCTTTATCAGTATCCTCTAACATTAGATCGCGAATTTCTGGAAAATATTCATCCAGAATTCTACAAAAATCACTTTCGCTATTGGTAACAATTGACTTAAAACCCAGATCTTCTGGAAACTGATAATAATTAAATAAATCCCCATTGGGGCACGATTCTGATTCACCAGAGTCATCTTGAGCAGTACAGAATTGCTGAATAAAGACACTACCCGGTTTCAAATTATCCCTAATTGAATCTGTTCTACCCACATAAGTAACTTCTATTGAACCACATTCGGTGTTGCCTTGCCCACTCATTTTTTCTAGAAGCGTTGCT
>JANBQQ010000069.1:0-57291 GCA_027577275.1 Coemansia sp. RSA 988 | reverse complement strand
GGCGCGTGTGCGGGCGCGTGGCGCGAGGGCAGCGCAGAGCCGACGCGGTGCAGCAGCAGCTCGGCGTCGTGGGCCACGTCTGCCACGCGCATGTCAGAAGAACAGACGACAAAGCCGGTGGGCTCGAAAAGGCCCAGCACGTACTCGTCCTCGGCAAACAACTTCTTACGACACACGAGCGCAAGCACCGTGCGCATGGTGGCGCTGGAGTCTGCCTCGACGGTGGTGGCGCGCAGCGCAGCGGACTCGCCGGGCACGCGGATGCGCAATAACCGCAGTGGCGCGCTCGACGGCGGCGGCGGAGACTGCGGCGGGCTCTGCGGCGGCGCCGCAGTGGGCGGGGCGGCGCCGACAAATATGCCGGCGGTGCTGGCAATGGCAATCTGCGAGGGCTGCAGCACCATGGCTGACGCCTCGATGCGCGGCACAACGGTGCAGTGCAGCTCGCGCTCGCGGGGAGCCGCGGGCTGCTGCTTTGGCGGCGGCGCACTCACCGGCGACGCAGGCCGCGCCATACGCGGCGGACGACCCTGGCGCACGCGCGCGGCCTCGTTTGCGCGCACGTGGTCCGGCGGCGCCAGACACAGCGCAAACTCGTCGAACGCAAAGTTGGCCATGGGCCGCGAGCGGTCCAGCGCAGGAAAGTCGTCGTCGATCTCTCCGTCCATGACGATTTGCAGCGCCCACGCTACCACGTCGAGCTCGTCGCCTGCCAGCGTTGGCGCCGCGCCGTCGTCGATGTGCTGGTGCAGCACGTACCCGATCGCCTGCTCCACCGTCGCTGTCCCGCGCACGCGCACTGTGCGCGCTGCTGAGCGCTCTGTTGCGCCTTGCACAAACACATTCAGCTCCATCGCGCCATTGTCGCTGCTCGCTGCCCCCACTGCGCCAAACTCCTCAGTAAACGCATTCGTGCGCACGTCCACGCGCGTTGCAAGTAGCGCTGCCAACCCCGACACTGCAGGTGCCGGTCGCGGCACGTACACTGCCACAACTTCCCTTACTGCCAGTGGTTCGCTGCCACTGGGCGGCCGTCCCAGCGTCGTCCGGAAGCCCTGGCGCGTGCTATCCGAGGCAAGCTGGACGGCGCCGCTGTTCTGACTGCTTGCTGCGCAAGCTGAGCTACTGGACGGCCTGCTGGCGCCAGGCTCGGTGGCGTGCCAGCTGCTGCCCGACTGCACGCGGCTGCTGTGTCGCACCGGCCGACCTTCCGGATCTGAGATGCCGCGAGGGCGCGCTGTCACGTCCTGCGATAAGTGCCCGTAGTTTGCGCCTGAAAGAGCTGCCGGCGTACCCTGTACCAGGTGCCCATACTTTGAGCTTGTCAGTGGTACACCAGCCAGCCCTGCTCCAGCGTCGCCCATCCCGGCACTGCCCTTACGACTGCCTGCACGCGGCCGCAGCCCCGGCCCCAGCGCCGCTGGTGTGCGTGAAGAGCCGTCGTCTCCTTCCAAGTCGATGTCGTCGTCGCTGTCATCCGCGCCGAACATTAGTGGCACCGGTGGAATCGGTGCCGGCGGGAACATGCTGATTGGTCGAATACCGCCGCGCGGCCCGTACCACGTCTGCGTACCCGTGCGCCGCGACAAAGGCGTCACGTCGTCTGCGTCGTCGCCGCTGCTGTGGTCCCAGCTGGTCTCCTGCGCTCCGCCCACCCACCCCGACGCCTGGTTGCCCGCACGCCGCCCCGCCCCCGCGTACGCCCCAGCCCATTTGCTTGTCTGTCCATGTGCTCCGTTGCCGCCTGCCCGCTTTGCTGGCAGCGTCGCACTACGCTTTAGCAGTGCCGATCCACCGCGCTCTTCGCGCAAGCTTCCCAGAGGAATCCGGAACGACATGTCGTTGCGCCGTCCGCTCTTCTTGCGCCCCTGCCCACTCCGCCCTGCATGCCGTGGATGCACCCCCAGCCGCTTCTCGTCGCGGGCTACGTGGACTGAGTCGTGCGCTCCACTCAACGCGTCCGCTTTGTTCGGCGCATTTGCGTGGCTCTTGCCCTGCGCTCCAACTGGTATCACTGTTTGGCTCTTGTCCTGCGCTCCGTCCCCCGAGAGTAGCTCAGCGTCCTCCTCGCCCTCGAATATCGACTTGACGTCAAAGTCGATGCCCAGCGCCACTGCGTCGCGCGACGACCCTCTGCTCAGCAGCTCATGCGGCCGCTGCAGCCGGATCGTCGCTACGCTATTGCTGTACGCGTGTCCCGTGTTGCGCCCGCGGACAACCGCCGCCGCTGATCCCGCCTGCTCCGGTCGTCGGATCGTATCCAGCGACCGCCGTGGTGGCATCGGTTCGGGCTCCCAGTGCTGCGTCGCTTTTGCGCCCGTTTGCGCGCTGTCAGACTGGGACCCTGCGTCACCTGCGTCCTCTGCCGTCAGCTCCCGTCGTGCTGCCGCACCCAGCACCATCTCTGCTTGTCCAGGCTCCACTCCCAGTCCAACCACCTGTTCGCCGCCTGCCCCTGTTGGTGCTATCTTCGCGTTGCGGTTTGTGCGCTTCTTGCGCCCTGCCGCCCCGCTGCCAGTTGCTGCTGTTCGCGAGTACTGGTACCCCTCATTTATCTCGATTTCTGGGCTACCTGCCATCTCCGTCTCTGGATAATGCCCGCAAGCCATGATATACGCATTCGCTGTCGCGTTCTGGGCCACTTGCTGCCGGATCTCAGATGCCGACGTCTTGCGCCGCCCCGTCGGCGTCATTGCAGACGCCGCGCTACCCTGTCGTCCGCGCTGCTCGTTCCACCCCGCATGCGGCACCGACAGGTCGTCAAACGTCAGAACTCGCGCCCCTGTTGGGTCATTCGTCCGCAGAAACGATACTCGTAGTTGGTATACAAGAAACGCTGGGTCTGTTACCAGAGACATTCTCAATCTGCCTATATGCTCCTTACCTTCTAAGCCTACCCAATCAGTATGAAAAAAGTCTTGCAAGTAAGCTTACAAGAAAAATACAAGTGAAATAAGCAAGACCTGCCCGTTGGCTCGTTGTTTCCCCCCTTCTTCCACTTCCCTTGTTTGAGAGCTTATTTGGCTCTTCTACTCTCGTGCATGCCTAGGAAAAAATGGACAACCCTTTCTTTTCTTTTATGGACCACGGCACGCCGCGTCCGCCGTCTCAGGACGCTGTTCCTGTCGACGATTTTATCTCTCGCCATGTAGACTCCACCACTACCCCAGACACCTCTGTGCCGCAAGTGTCTGTCTCTGCTCCTCCTCCAGAATCAGACCTCGTGTCGTCTGATATGATCCACCCGCTTATCCGGAACCGCCCGCTAGAGTCTGCCGAAGACATTGCTGCCTGGATCGCCGAGCGACGGAGCAGATTCCCCACCAAAGCCAACATTAGGCGAAAGGCTGCAGAGGAAAAGGCCGCTGCCGCCTCTAAGCGTCCACGCTTAGAGACATTGTCAGATGCTAACCCTCTTGGTGCTTTGGCTGCCTATGGCCCACCATCCGATGGCAGCTCTGACCCTGAATCCAGCGATACTGGCTCTGATCATAGCCCGCCTACCGTGGCCCCAGCGAAATCCGCTGTCTATACGCCCTTTCGTCCCTCCGGGCTTGGACCTTCTGACGACCGTCGCAAATTGCGCGTGTGTAGATATTATGCGCGTGGAAGCTGTCATCAAGGCGCCGCATGTCCATTTGCACATCCGGCATCTATGAAACCTGTAGAAGAGTCCTCTACTCAAACATCTGAAGCTCAGTCTACAACGCTTCTTGCTAGATTAATGGCCAAGGACATTGACCGCGAGAACCGCCGTGTGCTGCAGTGCATAGAATATATCTTGGATCGCAACTTTCTAAATGTCCCCTCGCAGCCTCGAACTTTTAGTTAACAGGGAAGATTTTCATGTAATATTACGTTAAAAACAGTGTGCGTTTAGCAACTAATAGTTGAATACCGGCATGATCTGGTTGGCCTGCATTGGCTGCCGACATAGCGGACACTCTGGACGTGCCTGGCTCCACTCAAGCACGCATGTCCAGCAGAATACATGTCCGCATGGTGTCGCTGCCGAGTTGCTACGTTCCGACAAACACAGTGTGCATTTTTGGTCGCTCTTTACTAATCGCGCAATCGTACTTTCCTCCAATGTCGTCTCCGACTCCTTACCATCAGACACATTATCAGTATTTGTAGAGGATTCGTCACTATGTGTGGTCTTCTTCCAATGCCATAGCTGCATTGCCGTTTGTACAGCCAACTGCACTCCCAACAAGACACCCAGAATCTCGTACCCAGCTCCCTTTTCACCCTGTCGCAGGGATCGTGCAAACACGTACCGCACGCCTGTTATTCTCTTTGCCACGCTATAATAAGCCCCTGCTATGTAGAACAGTGCCAAATGTATCATTGCCAGCTTTGCCACCATATTACCGCGCAGCAACTCCAGCATTCGTACAAGCTGTGCTGATCCGTGCCGTTTCCGTAGCCATGTGCGTGTTTTTGATAACAGCAATGCCATCGTCGGTGTACCGCCTGCTTGTAGTGCAACCAGCAACAGTCGCCGCATAAACGACGGATACACTCCGGGCGCGACCGTTTGCAGTGTGCCGCAATATTCCTCGCCTAGTGTCTGCGACCCTGTTAATGTGGTTAGTCCATGGTAAAGTGCAGCACAACATGCGTCTATTGCTTGCCGGTGCTGTGCATAGCGTCGTGTACCCCACCGCTCTTGTATTAGTTCTGACATTTGCTGTTGTAGCCGTTGCTCGTAGAACAAGTCCTTTTGTGCTGCTCGCACAATATCCGGCTGTCCTGCAAATGGAAACAGGAACCTGCTTGTCGCTCGCTCTGGGATCTCTGTGCGCACGTCTACCATCACTGTGGGCGGCTTATTAGATGATGCTAGCTGTTCAACCATTTCAGATATACAACAAACGCTTTCAAACAATTAAGGTTTTGATCTACTGCAGCATGCAGAAAAAAAAACTGGCTTATCGGTAAAACACATTTTCTCGTGTTAAGATAAATGGTGGGTTTGTGTCAGGAGGAGGGGGGAGCACCATGTACACATGTTCTGCGCTACGGGTGGTGGAGCAGGATGTAGCCAATTGAAAGTACACATTCTATAAGACATGGAATGGCAGCAGCTACCTAGAAAGTCAGTGGTCATTTTCTGGAAATAATCAGCAACAGCAACAATAATACTTTAAGAAGCATCATCTGTAACACTGGCCATGTCTGCTCCTCTTAATAAAAATCATTATTTAATGAGAGTACGCGCATCTATCGTTTCTAGACACGGCTAACAAACTGCTGCCATCCGCATGAGACGATTACCTGACCATCCTCAGGATGAAGCACCTAACAAGCACAAACTGAGCATCATCCAATAAAAACACTAACCACAAACACCTTTCTATATAGATATCAATAAACAGTGCAAGTGCCAAAAGGCGCAAACATTTGCACAGAAAGATACAGCATATATGTTAACCGAGGAAAATGAGAAAATGCATATAAAAACCAATTGGCGACAGACTCCTACTTTTTGGATCGGAGGCCAAACCAAGAACGTCCTCTGTTTGGGTTAGAGCCATTGATGTGTGCCGAGCTGTCTGACTGGGTGAGTGGAGGTGCTGTTGTTGGTAGTGAGTCCACCGTGGCGACACCTGCGGATGCAGGCTGACCCCATCCCTGTGTTGGAGAATTGGGAGAATTGGGCGATGAGCTGCTCATTTGTGCTAAAAAGTCTGCTCCCCCACGGAATGATCTGCTTGCTGCCACAAGTGGGGGTGGGCGAGTAGGTATAGGAAACTGTGGGCTTAAAGGACTTGCTTCTTCTATGTGCTCCTCGGAAGCCGTGCCCAAATTGGGCATAGTTTCCGACACATGCAACTTATTCTCTGACAAAGATGGAGCAACAGGACTGCTACAAGGTTGAGGCAAGTTAAACTGCGCTGGATCAAAGTCGGCGCGCTCGTAGAACAGAAGATATCCAGAACCAAAAGTTGGCAGATCGCCAAAGTAGTTGCTCAGCTCACTCTCGTCGATCAACTCAACGCAGTCATCGTCAAATAACACCCAACGTGTGCCACTGCGTACAATAGAGATGTAGTGTCCGTGGAACAGTCCACCACCCAAATGCACAGCTACGGCACTAAGCGAGTACAGCACATCCTCAGTATCCTCTGTTGTGTTCGGCACACGCAGTTCTGTTGGGAAGTTAACGCGGTATGATAGCTTTACATGCCTACCAAGACCCTCATGATACTTGAAGCGCTTTAGGTGTAGCGCTAGGATGTTTGGTAGTCGCTTAAGTCGCATTCGCCGCTCTGCCTCCTGCAATCCACCGCAACTGTCACAATAGAATTTGTTGTTATGACAGAGCAACTCGCCTGCTGCAAACTGTCGCAGACAACTCGTTACAGAGGTGTTTTCGTGAATGTCCACCGAAACGTCTAGCATGGTTTCATCGCGACTGGTCACATTCTCGCAACTCAGACACCGTGTCTCATTCGTTAGAAGACCCTCAAACAGAGTATGCACCCATGTGCTGCCTTGTATCTGTTGCCTCCCTTGTTGTTCTGTCGATGTCTGCCTAATATCCTTGGTGCCATCGATCTTCTCCACGTTCTCTACAATCTCATTCAGTAGGTAGTTGAGAAATTCGTGCGCGTCCTGGTGTGCATTGCTGCGGAATAATTCATTGCATTCCTTGAGTT
This sequence comes from Coemansia sp. RSA 988, assembly GCA_027577275.1. Taxonomy (NCBI): domain Eukaryota; kingdom Fungi; phylum Kickxellomycota; class Kickxellomycetes; order Kickxellales; family Kickxellaceae; genus Coemansia; species Coemansia sp. RSA 988. The sequence goes on along the minus strand of JANBQQ010000069.1, from coordinate 50,626 downwards.
TGCTGATAAATGCCTGTGGTAAAAGACTTCCGGTGCGTTGCTTCCGTGTTGATATATGCCAGAATAAGTCTTTTAGCTCGCTAAACATTGAGCTGTCGATCCTGCAGTTAGCTACACTATCCGCGGTGTCTGCTGTTCTATCAATCCCTGACTGCTCGCTAGATCCTCGCCCTTCCGCCGGCTGTCGTGTCTGTGCGTTGACATCTATGGCACCTGTTACACCGCTACTGCTCTTGCTGTTCCCCGAGTCATCACCCACGCTATTTTTGCTCTCCCCAGAGCCGTTCACCATTCTATCCGCTCCCTTTGTTGTCGCGTTCTCAGAGTCCGCGCCGCTGCGACCCTTCTTCCGTCTGAGCCCAGCCGCTCGCTCCCGAATTGATGTCAGCGTCCGTCCACGGCTGATGCCTTTGGTAGGCTCACCGACGTTTCTATTACTCATCCCACCGTCCAATCCCGTCGCGGCGGTCTGTTGTGGTGTGGGCTGTGGCACTTGGTTGCTCAGGTCATTGATTGGCGTCGCTGACAATGGTGGCAGCAAACGACCAGGATCGTTGCCAGTAGTCACGCCTGAAAGTATCGACACAGACTGTTCCAACGATACCGTACCAGGTGACTTTATCTGCGCTGTCATATCTATGCGTGCTGTCGCTCCTCCATCGGCCTGGTAATTGCTGGGATGCTGTTGTGGATACGGGTAGTTGTTGACACATTCTCTAAACGCCCGACAAAAGTACAAAGACTGCAAAACCGAGCTGCAATAGCAAATGTTTCCTACATTGACCAGTCCATAGTACCTGTCGTCATTGTTCGGGAACTCGTTGCGCGTCGACCCATTCGACCCGCTGCCCTATACTTTAAACCAAACCAGTAAATGCGGATTTCCTTCATACTTTAGAGCAGCACGCTCACAGGTTATTCATTCATGCCGTTCTTTGCACAATAAAGAGAGAATTGCTCTTGGACACACTACCAGAATTGTATTGTTATTGATATTGGCGCCTGCGCCCGCAGTTCCTCCACTCATCCATTTCATAAAAGACATTTCAAGGGTGGCATGCACATAAATGATAGACTAGAAATAATGGTCAGTGCGAAGAAGTGCAAAGCAGAGCTAAGTTTAGCACAAAGCCAAGCAGACAGGCCTTCGTCTGTGGTGCAGTAACCACCGATGCAATCAAGATCAGATTAGTGCACGATAAGAGTTCATCTAGCTGTTCTAACATACAACCCAGCATCGTCTACGCTGACTGTGCTTGCTGGCACCAGCAAGGCAAGCTGGAGGATGGGTAGTGAGCTGCAGATATATGCTATTCTGCGCTATGTCCATAACAAGAAAATGGATCAAAGTCAATTGTCACACCCGTGTCTAAGACTGCTTGCCCATACCTGCGTTCTGCCAAGCTTGTGTGTCCGAATATGCACAACAACCCGTGTTTGTCTGGCGCAGGTACTACAGCATGGGTCTTCTCAACCCCTTCTTATCTCAACCTATTGTATATTTTATTTGACTTTTATTATTAACAGTGCAAGAGCTCGACAGAAAATGGCGAGCACAGAGACTGTCCCAAAGAAACCGCAGCTCTTTGAGCAGACGTCGCAGTACCGGCACTGGCGGTTTACACAAGAAGCACTAGAGGAACTACGCACGGCAAACAACAAGCGTGGCGTAGAACGCGTGCTGCAAGGACTACGCGAAGAAGCACAGGTGGACGACAAGTCCGCTTTGGAGACGCGCATTTCTGAGGCCACCACCAACTTATTGACACCGCAGGAAGAGCAGCAACTAGTTGGCTACTATCTGCAAATGATTGTGCAAACGATCCGAGTCTACTCGCGAATCCATCTACTAAAGCCTGAGGCGCTGAACAACGTGAAGGCCACGGCGATAAATTTCATGAAACGCTTTTACTTGCACAACGTGGTCTTTGATTATCCGCCAAAGAGTATTATGTTGACTTGCTTTTACTTAGCAACAAAGGTTGAGAACTCGTTTATGAAGATTGACGATTTCATTCGTCCGTTACAAGATGCTGAGTCTAAGCGTGGGTCGAAAATACAGACCAAAGGTGATGACATTCTTGATCTAGAGTTTGTGGTTATCCAAAGCCTGCAGTTTGAGCTTGCAGTACATTATCCATACCGTCCAGCTTACGGGTTTTTCCTGGATATGCAAGCACATATCGACGATGTTCAGCTGCTAAAGGCTGTACATGATCGCACACACCACTTTATTGATATTTCTCTGTTCACAGATATCATCTTTCTATACCAACCACCGCAGATTGCACTGGGCGCCTTCAAACTTGCTGCACGGGAAAAGGATCTAGACATTGACCCTTATCTTGCCCGGAGATTCGACGCGCGCGAACTCGAAGTGCTTTATCCGATTCTCGATGATGTTCAGGATGTCATTTCTGGTTTCAAAAACATTTCTCAAAAGGAAGCTCAACTAATTGATCGGAAGCTTATTCTGTGTCGCAATCCAGAGAAGAACCCAAACAGCAAGCTATACAAAAAGAAGGTCGCAGACCAGGCCGATGCTCCGTACGTGTCTGACTCGGACTCGGACTAGCAATATTTTATTTAAGCTGTCTTTTTTAAAAACGTTCCCTGTGCGCGCGTCTGTGCCGTCAAGAGTGGTCACTCGAAAATAATATATAACGCCGCTGCAGACTGCTAAGAGAAATCCAAGCTTGGCTTGGTGAATGCACAGGTACTAAATTAACCATAGTAGGTATTTTGCTGACCTTGCTGACCCATGTATGCCTGGAGACTAGATGGATCTGGTGTAATACTCATTGGCTGGTCTGCAGCATTACCCATGTTCGCTGCTGCGGCCACGGCCGCCACTGCCGCCATTGCTGATGGCGAAGCGTCCTCGTCGCCCGGTAGGCCTACAGAACCCTCCTTTGGCGGACCGTCTTTCTCAACCTTTGCAGACTCACGGTATTTGCCGAGGTATACCTTGAGAACCTCAGCATAGTTCTCAAAGCCCAATGACTGCATGGCCCACAAGATGTCTTCGCCGTTGATAGTTTTCCGCTTCTCCTGTTGACACCGATCGCTGGCCTCGCTAGTGATAAACGATATAAACTCTGACACGCATTCCTGTACCGTCTCCTTTGCCTCCTTTGCAATCTTGGCATTATCGGGCAATGCACGCTTCATGATCCGAGCGACATTGGCTATCGGTAGAAAGCGGTCCTGTTCTTTCACGTCCTCATAATCGTCACCACCGCTATGATGATGGTGCTCACTCGACATTGTGCGGTTCTGTATATGTATGTTAAGAGATAGTCTCAATATGTTAGGCACTCGGAAGCACACAAACTATAAGGTGAAGGCGACAAGAACACGCCTGCAAATTCGTGCAATTAAAGGTCAATTGGAAAGCGTATGTGTACTGTTGTCGTAATTGCGCGAAAAGACCTCGTGGAGTGCATAACAGGTTCAGTTAAAGAAAAGGAGAACAAAAGGTGAGTTTGAGGGAACAGACACAGATGTTCTGCATTAAAGGGCTGGACAGTCCTCCCCCTTGTGCGCTTCCCTTCCCCTCCTCCGCCCGAAAGGAGCCACTGTATTTTGCAAAAGTATTAGCGTTTAGAGAATATTTTTTTTGGCGAGATTTAGTATTGCGAGTTTTTGCCATTCGGGCAGCGTGTTTGCGTTCTGGGTGGTGTGTTAATTGCGCATAGGGGTCGTTGGCGGTGTGGTTTGCATTGATTGCGCGCTGCAGGCAATGAGGTAGGAGGCAGCCATTGGCGATTATCCCTGCCCTGCGACATGGGCGGCAATGGTAGTCATCAACGCTGGCAGCCAAAGCCTACAACAAAGCAGCCAAGTAATGGTGCATGCTACCAGTAGTCTTTCTAATATTTTTTTTAGGAAAAGATGTACTCCAAACCTGGCGCAGTGGCACATGACTTTTTTTTTTGCAGGATTGCCACCAATGTGTGCCAAAAAAACCTTCAGCAGAGTCAATCTACGCCTGTCTGACGTTGCTCCAGCCATCCACTCGAAGAAAAGAATCCGACCGTACCTGTACATTAGATTCAACCTTCCATCGAAATTGAATAAATATCAATAAAAGTCCTAGGGCCGCTTTTCAAGTATTCAAGGTCATGCACATCTTTGCAAGCATATAGAGTGACGTAATTTAGGAATATACAACTTTCTTGGCAAACATGCAAGAAATCTAGGAAATGGGCCACTGAGGAATGCGAGCCTGCCAGCGAAGCAAGATGTGGGTAGAAATGAAAAGTGGAAGTGTATCAGCAGCAGATTCCGTTTATAATCTGCAGCCTTTTCTCGGTAGCGCGATTAGGTGTTAGTGTCACTGCCTGGGAGATGTGGGAGAATGCGGGCTCGTCGTTCATGACAATACTTCAATTAATTGCTTTGTGCATTCCGCAAAAAAATCCAGAAAATGCATCCATCATTCTATTTTGCTTGTCTGCTGCGCAACAAAGCTAAGATATGGAGTGTCCGACAAACCAATTCCGCACGTACTGCTTGGCACAAATAAATAGAGGACATTTTTGGAAGGGGCGCCAGACAATAGTAAGTATGACCAGCAAACTTATTTTGCATTTGCGGCACAAGGAAATAAATGCTACCATTGTAGCGCCCGTCAGCCACGTAAAAATAAAAGAACAAGCAATTAAATAGCAATTAAATACTTGTTGCGCACTGCACAGAAGCAAGTCAAAATCTAAGCGCAAAAAAAAAACCAACGCAAGTGAAAAACATAAAACGAATAAATAAATCGCAATTCAAAATAGCTGCGCAGCAAAAAAACAAAACAACCAAGGAAAGGGGAATTCCACACAATACATTTGCTCAGCAGCAAGATATGCCAAAAAAGGTTGCTTCTTAGACAGCGAGACCCACGCATTCATGGTTAATTGTCTATTTGCTAGTGCTTACCAAACAGACATAGAATGCGTGGCACCAACAACTTTACACATATGGCGAGCAATCAAGCAGCCGCAAAGGGGAGGTAATCTGCCACACAGATATGTGCTGGAGGGAGAGGGGGAGCTAGAACTAAATACCGTCATCGTCAGAACTCCCCATCTCCACATCCTCTTCGGGGTCAATGTGGCGATCGGTCGAGTCCTGATCATAGCCAGCACTAGGGTCCTTCTCCAGGCCAGGATCATGAAATCTCCGATCCACAGCCATAAAGGCTGGATCAATCATAAACTCTGGCACATCGGGCGCAGGAATCGGCCCGCCGCTCAGGCGCGGATGTGCAGGCCGCGGGGTGCGCTTGGGACGCAGAGTGTCGAGGTGGTGAAACAGACGCGTAAATATATCTGTACGCCACGGAAGCGTCCCGACTTTAACTTCGCTGTCGTCGTCGGTGTGCTCAGGACTCATGGCCATGGGCACAAAGCACAGCTGCGCGTTGACATCTGGTGGAAGAAACGGGTACTGTGTCGGGTCAAACACTTTTCGTCGCCCTGCGGCTTTTTTAATCCGCCGCGCGCGCCGCCGGTCACGCTGTTGCTTGAGCATCGCTTTATCCTCAGTAGTGCGATGCTTGGCCTTGAGCGAACTGAAATAGACGCTCAGACCATGCTCAATGCGTTCAAACGAACCGCCGTGCGCGGACTGGAAAGACTCGGCAATTTGCCGCGTCGCCTCTGCATTCCGCGGTGCCTTGAATGACTGCTGGTAGTCCCAGCGCATGTTGGCGCCAGCCATAAAATATTGGTCAACAAAGGAGCGGATGTTGGCCTGAAAGCGGTTTTTCTCAACCTTCTGCTGCGAAGTCGTGGCCTGAGGACCTGGAGCCATGGTGCTGAAGGACCGGCCAGTGGTGGGGGTGGTCGAATAGTTGTGGCTCCGCGACGTCGACGCCCCAGCACTAGGCCCGGTTGGAGACTCCACCATGCCTCCAGATGCGGGTGTGCTGGAACCCGTATTCATCTGTTGCGATAACGCCGCATACCCATGCGGAGGCGATGGCTTAGACGGTGCCGAGTCAACCACCATGCTAGAAGTGAATGACGGCGCGGGAGAGTATGGTGATGTACCCGCGGCAGCCTGTTGAGCGCCTGGTGTCCGAGGGTATTGTTCGCCTTCATGCAGCCGCACTGCAGCAGGCGGATACATTATTGGTGGCAGAGAAACCGACTGCTCTGCATGGGCCTGATGCTGATGCATTCGGCGCGGCGAAGCTGGAAGTGGAAGTGTATTGTATTGCGAATGCGCAGGGTAGGCGATCCGTGGCAGTTGATGCTGTATCCCCTGTCTGTACTCACTGTGGTGGTGTGTTGAGAGATGTCGAACAGAAGGAAGCGTTGACGATGCGGACAGCGGAGCTGGAAGAGGATAGGTCTGTGGCTGTTGCTGCTGTTGCTGATAGGTAAGGCCTTGCGAGCCTGTTGGCATTGTCGCGGGTGATCGCATCCTAGGAGCGGAATGCCCTTGTGCGGTTGCATGCTGCAACATTCCAGCTGGCGGTGGAAGGTTAGTTGGTGATAGCAATGGACCCTGCAGGCCACTTCCACCTCCGGGCGCTGTGATATGCGACGGCGACGCAGCATACGAATGACCGACTGGTGTTTGAGCGCCAGTATGTTGTTCAGACACGCGGTGTCGTTGAAGTGATAAACGTGCCATGCTATTACTGCTGCTGTTGGTTCTGTCAGCGGCATTCAGAGCCGCGTCACCGCTGCTGGCTGCCCGTGATCTTTCGCCAATATGACGGAATTGAGAGTTTGGGGACTCTGAGGTGACTGACTGCGATACCAGTGGAGATCGGCGCGAAAGCACTTCGGTGTTTATGCAATGCGCTGGTGCCACATCGAGCGGCAGAGCCTCAGAAGTCTGGGAATGCGGAGAGATAATATTAGCCAAAGTAGGTAGGACCGCACCAGATTCTTTGCTCGGAGAATGCACACGCCCGACTAATGACAGTTGTTCGGCAACCGTAAACGAGGCCGCTGGCTGCTGTTGGTTATAAGCGGCATGCATATGTAAATATTCGCGATACCCAGGCAGGGCCTGATGCATTACACCCAGTATACTGTCAACAGTTGCCTGGAGCTGTGCGACATCGGATGTTAGTCGCTCTTGCGTCACAAGCAACCTCTCCAACAGATCGCGAGTAGCAGTGTCGTCTCCTGCAGCCACCGCCGCTCTTACCGCCGCAGCTGCTGAGGCTGCCAAATTTGCGGTTGATGTTGTCGCCACCACTGTCAATGGAATGACACCCCGCAGCTCTGCAGAAATGGCTGCCGTGGGTGATTGGGATGGGCCTGCGGAATGTGCATCTTTTGCCGAGCCATCATTGGTCCGCTGCCGTTTGGTGCTGTCAAAGTCAGTCATGTAGATGGATTACGTGAGCGCAGGCGAGTGTGTAGACGCGTCAGGGGGAGCGATGTGCCAGAAAAATAAGTGAAAAGTGACAACAGGCACAGCACAATGCATCCGCTTGGTCGCAAGCTCTGTTGCACGTGTTGATTTCTCACCCTTGACCGTCTAGAGCCGTCTTCCTGCGAGATATGTGGCCAATGCAGAGCACAAAGAAGCCAAAAGAAGGATGGCGCAGCTCGCTGGTCGTGCTAAAAAAAATACGTAAAAGATAGAGCGTTATAAGGAGCAGGTAAACTCGAGAGAAAATAAGACAGAGAATGTTGGGCGTAGACGTTCCAGGGACTGTACGTAATGGCCAGGTGCGGATACTATTATACTAGTGGATTTTTTTCTTCGGAAATCTACACTGCAGAAGCGAGCGTGCGCAAGGACGCGTATTGACCACAAAAACAGAAAGGGTAATAGGTAGCTGTGCTTAGTGTTGTCCTTTTGTCTTAGTATATCTGTGCTAAGAAGGTTTATATGGATGGAGGGGGAGACACAATGCGCGAGGATGGCATAAAGAAGTGAGTGATGATGAGAACCAAGAACGCGCAGTAGATGTAGCGAGTTCGCAGTAGATGGTCGAGTTTTTGCTTTATAATAGCCGAGTCAAACACTAGTAAATGAAAACAGGAGGAATTTTCTTTTTTTTTTTTTGCTGGTGCAAGAATAATCAAAATAGTCTCGATGAGATGTGGCGATTATCGATAGCCTGCAACTCCAACGACGTACGCTTTCCGGAAGGTAAAATATATGAGCGCAGTCTACGATGAAGGAGAGGCAGGATGAAACAGAGCCAGCAGCCGCACATGTAGAAGGAAAGAGAAAGCAGCAACTTGGCAGCTGCCCCGCCCGGCGCAAGGTGTGGGCAGCCTGGGAGAATTGTAATTTTTTTTGGAAGAGGGGGCGGGTAACATGGACAGGTGATGGGCCAGGGCTCTTTACCACCCCCAGCACAAAACCCGCGTTGGCAAAATCGCATTTTGCAGCATGATATATGCCTTTTTTTGTCGCAACCATTGTGGATGTCGCTAGCCACCACACGAACGTGCGTGTGAGCAGCTTGCATGTATGTCTTTGAAACCTACCTCACATCCACGCTGCACAAGCTGATCAAGCCTTGCTGCAGTGCTGGTCGCCGTGGAGCGTCTCGTGGACCTGCTTGTCTGCGGTTGCGTGCCTTGATGTGGATCCGAGTAACGCAACGTTATTATTTCGGTCTACCGACGGTGTGAAACAGCAGGCGGTAGTGGGTCTGCTACGCCGGATTTCTACACAAACCGGTGGACGTGGACACGGCGGCAATAACAACAGCTGTAGCAATTTACCAAGGCACACGCCAAAGACAATAGGCGGGCAACCTGAGAACGAAGCAAGGCGTCTCAAATAAATACCTGAGGCAGTGGTAGTATCGTCTGTGCCAGCACGGTCAAGCGTACTTACTGTACAGGCGCTGCTGGCTAGAGAGGACGTTTCTGCTGGTTGAAAAAGAAGCCCTTCCCAGTTCTGAATGCAGGCAGCTGCAAAATCGGTCAGATGAGAACGGCCAGAGAGGGAGAATACTGATGAGGGAGTGTAATTAGGCAAGCCGTGCACGCGTCGCAGTGTGGTAGCAACGGCACAGTGGGCGAAAGGAAAAGAGAAGAATGGCAGCGGCTATTGAGAAGCGGAGAGCAATGTGCACGCCAGCAGCAGACGGGGAAAAAAAAAGTGCACCGGTGGTCGGTATTTAGTTGATGCAGACAGCACAACCAGGAAGGAGAGATGGTATGGAAAGGTTGTAAAATAAGCAAGGTGGGCGGCAAAACATGGCTAAAATAAAGTCGCGTCTGCGAATGGGCGAGTAGGAACCAAGCTCAAGGTTGAGAATTGCCGGGATGCTGTTGCCTATCCGCTGCTAACCATCGACAAAGCCAGGCAGTCAGATGACCATGTCGCCCTTACTCGCCGCCGATTTCCTCGAGAGGCGCACAAAAATTGTCGCATTGCATTGGTTTCTTTGTTGCCATCAGACGCCGCCGCATGCAAGAAGAGGCGGCGGTGGCTACGATGGGTTGGCAAAGGATGGCTGCAGGCAAACCAGAGCAGTCCGCCTGGAGCGAGCCCGGCATGTTACACGGAAGAAAGGAGATGCAGCGCGGCGACCCTTTCTTATGATTTACCTTTTGGTGCGACCATACATCCCGCCGCAGCCGCAGCAGCCCTATAACCGTGCCCAGCACGACAAATAAATTCTGGGCAAATTGTATGCTGGCTCGCTTTTCGACAAGACAAGCTGAATAACTGATGGTCTGCTGCTACTAGAGAAAAAAGCCCTTCCCCACAGGCCGTTTTCAGCCATGTGGAATTCCTGCCTCCCACTGGCCTGTCTTTTCTCCTTGGCATACCACAAATGGTGCGATATACTTTGCAGACAATCCGTTCAACGGAAACAAATTGCACATCCATTCCCCAGAGCCCATCTCGGGCATGACAGGTGCGTTACCTACCCCTTGTCAGACGAGCATGTCTGTCTCTCCTCTCATTTCCAATGGCATATTGAGTGCATTGGCGGCACAGCCTGCAATGGGATTTCGACACTTCCAACATTGCGCATGTCCAGTGAATGGGGGGTGGAGGATGCTCTTGCAATCGAATGTCAGCATACTGGATGTCTGCTGGCTGCTGCAGCTTAACTGTGCATTTCTGCAGTAATTTACCCCCACCTGTCGAATCGCAAGCACATCTTTGCAGAAAATAACGCGACACTATCATCATGCACCAAGCAGCCAACGACAAATTATCTCTCAGTCCGCAAGGTTGGGTATGCATTGCTTAGCTCTGCCGTCCTATGCGACATCCTGCTTGTTGCAGAAGGCAAGACAGACATGTAGTGTATATCTGGCTTTTTGTTACACAGGGGCCACTGTTTACTCAACAGCACTTTGCCACTATTCCTGCCAACTGAAAACTAGTGCCCTGCTATGGCTGTTCAAAAGACAGATGTGCTATAAGGGTAAAGTGGCTTGCTCTGTGCGCCAAGCCCCTCCGTTTCCAGTACCCTGCACCCTGTCTACACACGATCAGCCGAGATATACTGCCGCCCACGCCACCACCACCACCACCACCACTACTGCCGCCACACCTACCATGGATAGCCCCTCCGATCGGCCAATCAGCCGATCAGGCGCGTCTCCTTACTGTTCCCACCTTTTATGCGCCTGATTTGCACAACCTGCTGGCACTGCGGATCTTTCCAGGTGCTGCACTGGTATCCAGATGCATGCAAGGCAGCCGAGACCATTTGCAGGATGGGGCTGTGCAGTTGCAAGCAAACAAGCTACGTCAGCCAACTTTAGACGATATTATAGCTTTTCTTTCGTGGTGGGGGTGAGGGCTTCTCATTTATGCTGACCTGCACCTGCCGCCGCGTCAGCACCTGCAAGCCGGCAGACACAGATAGCCGCATGTCTTCAATGCATGTACAAAGCGGAGAGATCAACCAATGTGGAGTGGGTGCCATACATTGCCGATCGTCTCGAGTGCGCCTCGTGTGATGTTGGGTCGCAGCTGCCGGTCGGACAGTGCTGGCATTGGTTCCGACAAACTACACAATCAGCTCTCACGCAGACGGAAATGCGGGCAATGCCCGAACAGCTGTCTGCTGCAAAGGGCACGGATTTGGCGATCGGCCAAAATATGTTGGCTTTTTGGATGTGCATTGTTTTCTGTTCCGCAGGTCTTGCAATTGCTTGGCTTGGAACAGACAACGAAGAAGTGGCGGTTAGTTAACCGACACACAAAAAAAAATACAAAAATCACGCCGGAATAATCCTTGCATCTGTCGGATGAAATTGTTGAGACGTTTTCTTTCGAGCCTGCTTTCATGCACACTGTGTTGATCCGTGAACGACGTTGTATGTGTGGGCGACCAATTGCAGGCCGGCCAGGCTGAAATGACAGACAATTAACCTTGGCTATCCTGAATGTGGAGACGCACGGCCCCAACCAGGCAAAATAAAAAATCTGCTGCCTGCGCTCTGTTTGCGCCTCTTCAGAGACGCAGGTGTTGCCTGGGTCGATGTATGCCACAACGCAGATCCACACACTTCGCGATCAATCCGCAGCCCATTTCTTCCCAATAAAAGTCATTCAGATGTCTGGTTGAGCAGTGCAGGATGCGAAACCCGAGAAAAGCCAGACATGCCGCCAACGCCAGCGACATGCACCAGATGCGCATGCATAGGGCATCCGCCGTCGCGAATTAGCGACGCCGTGCATTCCAGAGGACAATTGTGCGCAACAATCATGGCATCTCGATGGTGCTATGACCGCACATCTACCTCCGCCTACCAGTGCTCGTTTACCAGCAATCCAAGACATGCAGCCACAGATGACTCGGTCACGGGCATTTATTAGCTACATGGGATTTCACAGGTGTGTGGTAAAGTTGGTGTTGGTCTCCTTAAAAGAAAGTTCCGCTGTTCAACTACCAAAAGTGAGGGTGTGCATTTTTTTTCGATGAGATGTGGAGCTGATTCCAGTCGGGAATGGCCCTATATATATATACTTTTGGCAACTCTTAGCATACAAGCAATGCTTGCTGAATATTATCTCTACAGCTGCATTTACGCCTCATCTGGCATGTACCTTGGTGAAACTTCCATGTTTTCACAATTGTACTTTATATTTCCAAGCAAAGCTTAAAAATATTAAGCATGTCCACTAGCGATAGGCGCAGATAGCACCGATGTGGGATCTACTTCTCTATAATACACTGTTTTGCAAAAGCGTTGCCCTAATTCGCCGGATTGGTCAAGCAGGCCGAACGGCGCTGCGGCGGGTATGCCATCTCTATGGTGGTCATTACATGGTTTTAGAGGCGGGTCTGCCTGCATGTGTGCTTGTGCTCCAAGGGAAAGACGGAATACTGCGGAGGCGCCTGATACTATTTACGGAATTATCAAGACTGATTGGTTTTTGGTTGACACCAGGTCGCCTTGTGCTTTGATGAGGGCGACCAGGTCTCTTATGATGAACGAGGGAAAGGAAAGGGTAGAAAGAACCTTTTACAGCATGTCAATGCGCAGTAGTACCGAAGAAGAAAGGATTGGCGAGCCCTATGCCCTTTTTACTATCCTTAGCACGTGGGGAGAACTGGTGGTGGTGACAAGGCGGAGAGGCTTGATTGTGACAAGCTGGAGAAGAACAAAAGAGTATTCCTGTGTTTCTACATCACACTTTGTGCGCTCAGCTCCACAGCGAAAGGGAGAAGAGCAAGGGCCAAACAGCCCTATTAAATAAACAGCATGTGGTGGTCCCTTTCGATAGTTTATCGCGGTTTGCAAAGTAGAAAAGGGTTAACCGCAAATTGAATATTGCTCAAGCGCGAGCTCTTCTTTGCAAAAAAATAAAAAAAGGGCAAAACAGGATACACTCAAGCCCTTTGGGCTTGGCGCCCACGCGGCACAAAGAATGGGACCTCCGGTCACCTCCATGTCACGCTCGCATCCTCTCTTTCATTGCTCCCTCATCTTTCCTTCGGCGCCTCTTTTCTGTCCTGGGCCCCTTTCTTTCACGGTTCATGTAAATTGGCGACAGCAGCACCTTTATTTTAAACTCTTTTCTTCTTGCTTCTTTTCTTACGCAGCTGCCGTAAGAGTCACCTTCTGCTTTTGTGCTTCTCTCCTTTCTTAGACTTATGTTCATAGCAACTAATAGATTGCTCACTGAATTCTGCTCCACGAGCCCGTAAGCGATAAAAGCGCAGGCACTCGGACATCCTGGATTTTCTGGTCAAAAAGAAACAAGGCACAGCGCGCGGAGACCCTATAATATCCACACAATTAACCACCCCACGCAACACCTGGCTCCTATTATTAAGCAGCAGTGGAGCTTCGACGACCCATCAACACAACAGTGGAACAGACAACCACAGCGCTTTTCTACCCATCTACATCCGGAAAATTTTGCACCTATTGTAAATCGAGGAACAAGAGAAAGGTCGCCACTGTTCTCATAGCCAAAGATACCGTTCGGACGCCGGGTAGTTATAATGCTTTTTTCCGGTAATGCACAAGCTGGCGGAGGTGCCACTGCACCGGTGGCGGCGACGCCAGAGTTGGCAGATGGCACGCAGCAACGGTTGACAGATAGTACACAGCAGCCGTTGGACCGATTGGGCGACAACCACCCCAAGATGCATGGATCGCCTGCTATGCACTCAGCTACCGGAAATGACGTGAGAGTTGGCAGATCACTGACTGGCCCGGAGAGCCAACACGCGCAGCAGCGCCTGGAATACCAGCATGATGGTGACATGGACGAGGGTATGGGAGTACACGCACGCACGCGCAGCGATGGCACTGGCGCATTGCGTGGGCAGTCGCCTCCGGCGTTTTCGCCAAAGAACCGAAGCAACACAAACATAGCAAGTGCGCTTGGCGGGTTCCAGCGACGTGGTAGCGCCCCAGGCGACCGGACGCCGCCGATGATCCGACAGGCACATAGCGAGATCGGACACAGTGGGCGCAGGGGTAAACATGGCGGCAGCAGCAGCAGCAACAGTAGTTACAGCAGCGTAACAGGTGCAGCGGCAGCACAGCAGGATGAGTCGTCAAAAAACAGCTATGCTCTATGGATGCCATGGGAGGAGGAGGCCTTGGCAAGCTGGCTGTACGAGCCAGAAAACTGCAAGCTGTTCAATGTTCCGCGGCGGAAGAAGGAGTGCCATGAGCGCATTATCCGCGAAATCTTGCCGCGCAAGACCAGCCGCGCCATCGAGGGCAAGATCCGCACGATGGAGAAGCGCTACTTACGAGCGGCAGCAGAGATCCGACTCCCCAATTTTGAAACCAAGCACCAAGGCAAGAGCCGCGAGGATGTCGCCGAATCTATGTGCAATTTCTTTAAGAAGCTGGATGTTGTTTTTAACCCGCTACAGGCACAGGCACATTCGCATGTGCCGCCTACGCAGAAGCACCAGCAGCAGCAACAGCGCGTGTGGAACGCCATAGGGTCCTCAGCTTCCCAATCTATACCACCTGTACCCACGCTTGCCGCCGCCTCTATAAGCATTCCGCGTAGCTCGCCTCCTCCGCGAATCTCCATGGCCGAATCGATGCCACTGCCTTACCGCGTAAATACACACGGACGCAAAATTGCTCCAAAGCGCGGTGCTGAGGGTGGCGAAGGTGGTGACGACGACATGCCAGTGATGATGAGCGGCAGTAAGCGCAGCCGCACTCTTCCAGCAATTCTACAGAACCGCCAGAGCCCCGGCAGTCTCCATCAGCAGCAGCAGCAGCAAACTCAACTGCTGCACCAGCAGACACAGTTTCCGCGGCAGAAGCACCAGCAGTCGCAGCACCAACAGCCGCATTTTGAGGGTAGCATTCGACACGCGTACGAAGTGGGCGGCAGACCATCCACAGCCACGCTACCGATGATGCCAATGACGTCACCAGGCACAAGCGCAAGTGCCGGACCTAGCAGTCAACCAATGGCACCACCGACAGCAAATGCGCAGCAGCGGCACCAGCAGCAGCGGCACCAGCAGCAGCAGCTGGCAGTAACAGGCGGTGTGCATGACTCTCATGACACAACGGTATCCTCAATGGCGGGGGCAGTGCAGGGCACGCGAGAGGAGCTAGATTGGCTTCAGTTCAATCTACGCCGCGAGGAGCTCGAGTTCCGCAAGCATGTGTTTGCTAACGAGCAAGATCTCGAGAACAAGCGCGTGCTGCTTGAAGAGCATCGCTTGGAGAACCAGCGGCGAGAGACTGAACTCGAACGCGAGCGCCTGGGTACTCGCCGCCAGGAGGTAGATATGCAGCTTGAGACCTTACGCATGCTAACTACACTACTCGGCCGCTTAGTTGGCCATGGCGGATCTGCTGTTGGTGTGCCTAATGCATCACCGCAACAACCAGCTACTCGGATAGTTATAGACCATCAAAGCCCTGCTGCTACACCTGCAGCGCCCCAAGCAGACATTCTGCAAAACCAAGACGACTGACTACACAGTTGTCCGTTTACACATTTTCCCGTATTTTCCAAAGTCAATATCAAACTTGTACTGTTTTTAAAAACTATTGGCGCATCAAAAAGTAATATTTGCGTCTGTCAAGGCAAATTTTTTGGCAGTGGAATGGTCGTGTTTGACGTTGTAAGAGACAAAGTTTGCGCGTAGTTTGCGTTAGTAGACAAGAGTAAAGGACCAAGAAACAGAATAGTAACATATTAGCAGTGGTTTTGGATAGACACACAGAGTAGATGTTTGTGGCAATTCTACAGCAATAATACGCAGCTTACCTTGCTGTCGCCCGCATTCTCGTAAGGGAGGGTGTAGTTAGGTGTGGAACCGCTAACCACCACACATATTTGTCTGGCTAATCTGTTCGCCAACCATGCACAAACAATGCCCTGCCCACAAACGCAAACGCACTGCCTGTTTGGTGCAAACCCGCCTTACCCTCTTTCGCGAAAATAATCAACCGTCAACGCTTATACTTTCGCAAAATACAGTATTTGCCAGGAAAAGAAAGAAAGAAAGAGTAAGAAGAAAACAAAACGCGCAAGCGCGCGACGTCTCAGTGTATGTGTGGATAATGCTCAGGAGCATCCAGGTCGCGACGGCCAAGCCATGCTTCGGTATGTGCTGACGTGCTTTGAATGATCCTGTCCTGTTTTACCATACGGGTGATCTCAGACAGATCTAGATCTAGCATCTGCTCGATAATTGTGCCAATGTCTGTGTTCTCGTGGTTCCCGCGCAGCAGATGCGCGTCCTTTCCATATGCGTAGAGATTAACATCAACCGCGCTGTGTCCGTGCGTGGCCCATCCAAGCTGCGCACGGTCCGACAGTGCTGTGCTGAGAAGTTCGCGCAGCTGGATTGAGTCGGCCTCACGCGCTACTGCAAGGATCTCCTCGTGTTTCGCATCTGCAATACCTAACCACTTTGTAAAGACCGTGTCGCGCACGAATGCATACTTTGATGCTTCGTCTTGAACCTCGTCTGCTTGCAGAGGTCCAGGCAGCAGCCGACGCGAGATGTACTCAATCGAGTGCTGCGCGGCCTCGAGTGCATGTGGGTTCCAGAGGTACTCGGGGTACTCAGAGCCCAGTTGCTTGGCCACAGAAAGTCCACCGGTCTCGTGGTCCGACACGCTGATCATCACAGTGTCGGGATGTGTATCAACGTAGGCACGCACTGCAGCTACAGCGTCCCAGTACGCAATGATTTCGCGCACATGCGCAGCAGGGTCGTTAGTGTGTGCTGCCATGTCGATGCGGCTGCCCTCGATCATCAGGAAGAAACCCGAGTTGCGGCCCCGAGTTGCCGCCTCCAGCACCTGTAATGCTTTCTCGGACATTTCTGTGAGCGATGGCTGCTGTGTCGCATCACGGTCAATCTCGTAGTCCATATGTGATAAAGCAAAGGTGCCCAGCAGTGGCAGGACATCGGCCGCATGGGCCTCTAGCTTGTCGAATTCCTGTCGCGAGTTGAGCGTGCGGATTCCCGAGCGCTTCGCCTCACTGAGAAGATCGCGGTCATCGACACGACAGCTGCTGTTACCTCTCGTGCCAGGCTCAAAGTGGCAGCGGCCGCCGCCCAACATCAAATCGACCACGCGCCCAAGCGAGTAGTTACCCACCTGATACTCGGCAATAAGGTCCTCCATTTCACGCCCCGCCACGTGTGCTGAGAATGCCCCTGGAGTCGCATGCGTGAGGCGGCTGGTCACCACAAGTCCCGTCGCCATGTTGCGCTGCAGTTTGGCGGCCTCCAGAATTGTGCCGCAGGGGCCCTTATCAGCGTCAACACCAATGGCACCGTTGTACGACTTTAATCCACACGCAAATGCTGTGGCGCCGGCAGCAGAGTCCGTCACCAAAGAATTGCTTGAACGCGTACGCGACGACCCCACCAAAAGCTCATCCAACGGGCTTTGGTATCCTACTGGGAGCCCGCGGGTCTTTTGCATGTAGTTGCGCGCCATCGTCTCGGATGCTGGTCCGAACCCATCGCTTATCATCAGAATCACATTGCGTTTCTGAGACCGCTGCATCCAGCTGATCCCGCCAACGTACAGCCAGAACATCCCCACCACCGAGAAGACCACCAGCACTACCACTGTCACCCAGAAACCACGTCTCTACTCGCCGGCCAAATGTTGTTGTTTTCGTTTGTCCAGCCACATGAGAAAAAAAGCAGCCTGTCCAAAGGTCTTGATTAGCATTAGGTTCAAAACAATATCCTTAGCTGACCAGTTAAGGGGGGTTTCTCACATTGTAGCTCGTTGCAGGTTTCAAGGTACTTCGAGCTAGTGTGGCAACCTAAAACAACAGTGTCAGCAACAGTGTATGCAAAAAAAAAAACTTACCTTGCGCATGCGCTGTCGGCTGCTAAGAGCCATGCCATAGTAGGCTGTGTCATTGTCTGCAACCTCCAATACTTCCGAGGGCTGGGCCATGTCGAAGAGCTCATTGTCCTCGACGTCCGCTGCATCCGAGTCGTGAAGGTCGTCACTGAAATGTACCCGTCCACCCTCTGGGCTTTCCAGCGGAACCGCCGTATAAGGTACTCTCGCCTTTGGCAGGCGCTTTTCGCGAAACCACGACATGCGAGGCAACTCCTTCCTCTTTGACAAAAAAAAAAATGCTAAAAACAAATGCGGGTCTACTTGTAAAAGGATGAAATGTTAAAGCGGAACTAAAGAATTTCGAAGCAAAAAAAAAAACATATACGCCTTGGGCCAACCAGTTGGCTGCTAAGCGTTGTGCACATCAACCAAGATTTGCCTCATCTGCCTTTGTGGAAGAAGCCTCCTTTGACTGTGCCTTTCTGCCGTACTTCCCTAGAAACGCCTTTCGTTACTGCACAAGCTCTTTCGATTCCATTAGCGCTGCGGAAAGTGCATATGGCTGAGACGGAGCTGCGTCTGACCACACACTATCACTGCTTGTCAAGCAGCTCTTTGACCATTTGCTTGCATTGCTTTGCCGTGAGATACTCGGAGTTCTTAATGGCATTGACCACCAGCACTGTGGTCTCTGACGACTCGGTATTGACCCACACACGACCGTTTACACCAACTGCCGTCTCAAACGGGATCTGCGCGCCTAAGGAATTCAGCACTGGTGCCTTTGCCCCGATCAGATGACGTGCCAGACCCAACGAGCATTTAAACATAAACCCGCCTGTGAGTTCTCCGTATCCCTCGGATTTGCCCGTGTTGGAGTTGTAGCATTCAATCTCCGGGTCCATGACAGAGTTGGCCACCACAACACGCGCATATACCACTGCGCCAATAGTCAGGTTGGGTTTATTACGCCGGGTTGCGCCCTCGAAGGCCAGCAGCGGCAACAGTGCATCCTGCGCAGACCCAATATCAACCCGGTATCCTTCGCCGTGCCGCCCCACGACCACGCCGACTACTGGCTCGCCCTCTGCTGCCACGTACCGTCGCCGGTTGCTCACAACCCACCACTGGTGCGTTTCCTCCTTATTGTGTAGCACTCCAGCCGCCGATGCGCTTATCTCTTCGCCTGTCTGTACCAGTCCCGGCCCTAATCGAAGCACTGCCGTCTCTGCGCCATCATCCTCAGCCGATATTCTTGTGTCTATTATATCTCCTGGAACTACCACTCTAACGTCAGTCATCGCGAAATACTAATGAGTAGAATATCGTGTTGAGGAGCAGAGCAAGCTGACAAAGCGAACATTTTTGTTCAGCTATTATTTTTTGTGCCGAACCGCAGCACTGGCTCGGCTCGTCGACAAGCCCTCTCAATCACATGCCAGGTGCTAATGGCAAGGTGCGCATTGACAAGCTCTGCACATCCGGGCCCTCTCTTGCTTAAAGTAGATTTTTTTCCTTCACATTTCCACTATTTATTTTAGCTTCATATACAGCCACAACAGAGCTTGACGCAATGGCAAACGTTCCTCCTAGAGACGATGAGCTTGAGGAGCTTCTCGACAATGCATTCGAAGAATTTACCGCACCCACGCAAAATCCAAAGCCAGAGACAGCGACTGCCCCAGTGCCACAGGTTCCATCGCCTACAGCACCCACAGCGTCAAATAGCACACAAAACACAGACAACACGCAGAATACAGGCAGCTCATCTGCCAAACAAGTTTCTGGGTTTGAGGAAGAGTTTATACGCCAGCTTACGCAAGGCATGAATGATATGCTAAAAGACGCACCTTCCGGCGAGGACTCTGACGATGTGGAGATGCGAAAGATGCTGGATCAGATGCTTAATAACATGGGCTCATTCCAGGCCGATCTTGATCCTGAACAACGGAATCAGCCAGACAAGACCACTACAACAGAGCAGAGCACGGCCAACGCACCACGGAAGCCTCAAGAGCCGCAGTCGTTCCAGGACAAGATCAACGCAACAATGGCCAAGCTGAAGGATAGTGCAACGCAGGCCGATGCAGAAAGTAGTAATTTTGACAACAGTTCAGCGTTACCTGACGATGAGCTGATGCGGCAACTGGACTCTCTGGCTGACGATGTTGTTGGGCAGCTCATGTCGAAGGACCTACTTCAACAGCCGCTGCAGCAGCTCAACGATGCATACCCAGCGTATCTGGAGAAGAACAAAGCTACGCTACCCGAAAAGGACTTTCAGCGCTACCAACAGCAGCATGCGCATGTCAAAGAGATACTGGCGTTGTTTGCAAAGACTGAGGGTGACTCTCTTGGCAACGAACCACAGATAATAGAGTTAATGCAGAAGATGCAAGACTGTGGCCAGCCTCCGAACGAACTACTCAAGCTTCTAGCACCAGACATGGAACTCGACGAGGGCGGCGATGTCAAAGTGCCTGAGGTACCAAACTGTACAATAGCTTGACTTGTTTCTGGTCTGATCGCCTTTTCCCAATAGAATCTTGCTACTGTGCTACCAAAGCTCAACTTTGTGTCAGAGTAGTGCTTGTGATTAAAACACATGCTCTTTCTGCTTCCTTTGTCTTTTCTTAAACTTATTCTTTATACTTTTATTTTGCCATTTAGCATTCGTGCAGCTTTTTCGTGTTTGCTTATTCTCATTCCAATGAAATGCGGCGTCTGTAGAGCTGCAAATCCCAAGAGCTACTGTGGTGCGTGTATCCGGGACCGAATTTGTCAACGTGAATGGCTAACCGACACTACCAGTACTGCTTGCGGTAGCAATGTACGAGAAGTCGAATGGACCCCAGTGCGAGTGCAGCAGCTGTACGAGTACCAGAGCAAGCGTCTGCAAGCCCGACGGTTGCGCGTGGCGGCTCTGCGGGACCGGATACAGGTCCGCGAGCATCAAATTGTCGAGGCCAAGCAACTACACAGCGAAATGTTGGAGCAGACTACTGCAAGGCGGGCACAGATACGCCGGAATGAGCAGGAAACTGCGCGACGACTTGAGCAATCTGCGCTGGAGGCAACAGAGACTTCTCACAAAAACACCTTGCAGTGCCAGCGTGCACATGCAATGCTACGACAAGACCGAGGTATATTAGCCGAGGCGCTGTGTGGTGTGGTTGGATTGCAGCTTCGACTTCCAGCTAATGACGATGTGTTCTCCAGCATGGACGGTCAGTCGCGGCTGTTTGGACTGCCCTGGCCCGGAAGTGAGGATTGGGCAAAGTACCCAAACGAGTACATTAACGCCTGCGTCAGCCATTGTATCCATGTATTCAGCGTGCTGACACATTATTTTCATCTGCGCTTGCCTTTCCACATATTGAAGCGCGGTTCTAGCCTATTTATTCGACCCAACTGGCGTCTGGTTGACGTGGACGAGGCAGCACTGAGCATCGACGACTCTAACCGCGCCAGCTTTATTGTTGGATTAAGTATGCTACTCTACGATGTTGCTTTTATGTGCCACCGTCAAGGTGTCCGAATACCAATAGAACAGATAACCGATGTAGTTGAGAACCTACGACAGGCTGTTTTGGCGCTTTCGCATCGGGAGAATGAAGCTCGCATAAGGCTGCCATTCACGCTAGACATATATTCTGTTGTACATGAGATTATGAAGATGTACTCGGCGCCCGGTGAAGCTGAGCCTGACGCAACACTTCGCGATCAAGTTCATAATGTGCTACGCCAACTTCATCTGTGCGATGATACCGTGGATAGCGTCGACTGTGATGATGAAAACTGGGCAATTATATAGCTTTTATGACGCTATATATATTAGAATCATGAGTGTATCCAAGAAAGCTTCAATGTAGCTAAACAGGTAAATGCATTGATATTACTAGACAACAAGCTCCAAACAAAATCTAGAAGGTCTGCAAATTGGATGTTGCGTTTCTAGAAGCTTTCTTGCTGATTAGAATAATTATCTCTCAAGGATGGACGTTTTATAGCCATGCTTGCGATAAAAGTATGTTGAGAGAGCGCAAAAGATGGTAACAGTTTTAATTATGTTTTAGCAAACGCTACAAGGCCAAGCCGACTGCAAATTAGAATTAAACATTAAAAATCCAAACAAACCCAAATTAACAGCGACAAAAAGCGCCAAAAAAGGTAGGAACAAGCTCAACAATTTTTAAAAAAAAAAAAAAAAAGTTAGACACAATGCTTTATAGCACCGCCCGCAGTTACGTCTGCTTATGCAGTCTTGGTCATAAGCGTGCATAATTGTATGCGACCACAGGTTGACTTTGTTTTTACTTGCTAAATTGAAAATAGTCACCAGGCCCCCAACCACTTGCCAATGCTAGCGTCACTGTTGCTTTGTAATGGTTGAAGCAGCTGTTTGGGTGATTGGTAGCAGTCAGTTTACTTTTGAATTTTTTATTGTTAACCTGGCAACCATCGTCATCGCTTCACTTACATTTATCGAGACTTTACTTACAAAGCAAATAAAATATATGCTAAAAAGGCAGCTTAGCTGCGTTAGCGCTGTATTGACTTTTTTGGAAGGAAGTATTGACTTTATTGTCGAAAGCCGATTTCCAGCATATTAAGCAATTTTTCTTGCTTAAGTAAGTTTGGTATACATAAAAAAATTTTATATTCCTGTCTCGCAAAAACTACAACTATTATAATCATTATTTAAACACTTTGCCATTTAGCAAGTATACTTTGAATAGCTAAATATTATCAACCAATTGTAACCATGTGTGAATTCAACGGAGATTCAGGTATTGTTGGAGCTGGTTTTGCTCTACTTTTTATTAACAATAATAGCTATGGTTGCATTATTGGGTCTAAAGAAGTTTTAGATATAGAGGGTTGGCTTGGCGTTATTAGTAGAAATTTGGATATTGCCAAAGAAGAAATAAACGTGACTGAAGGCGACATTATACGACTATTGGCAAATGAAAATGGTAGCTATATAGAAGTGTGTAAGCAAATACCTTATGTATATATATACCTAGATGAATCTAGTGACGATTTTACAAGGGTAACGGATATAGTAAGTGGTCAACGAGAGGAAGTTATTCAAGAAATAAATAAACTAAAGGAAGAGCAAAGGCAATTAATCGAAGAATTAATTGAAACCCTAGAACGTGAACAAGAAAATCGAATAGAAATACTAAAACAAGAATATCTAATAGAAAGACAAGAACAAGAAAGGAAGCAAAACAATAACGTAATTGAGAAATGGAAGCGTTTCACTCAAATAATCGAAACTTGGTTTGCAAGCCTTTAATTGTCCTCAGTTTAACCTATTTTATGCAATTTTCTAGTTTTTGTTCTCCGGATTCAAACACGATGTTGGACAAGTAAATAAAATAATTGAAGGCAACAACTAACAGAGCTCAAAACCTCAGCAGGCATATAATTAGTTTATTAATGAATATTTGCCAAAGAACAATATTTAGCGCATGGATTTTGTCAAAAATAAAAGTAATGAATATGTATTGCGCTTTTATCCTCTATGTTAAAAATCCTTACTAAAAGTTAGTCACAAGCAAGGCATTTGGAGATCAATGTTGATAGTGCGTCTTTAAACTGCAGAGCCGATCAAGGACTTTCGTATAAGACGCGTGGTTCAGAAGCATGGTCTGTGCATCCTAGTGAAGTGCCGAGTTGGGGCGATATCGAATTTAAAGTGTAAACAAGTATTTTATTTAAAAGTAAAGAAGAAGTACGAACTACTGGGCATCTTTCATCCGAATGTTTGAGGCTTGTCACGGCTCAGTGGATCAGCTCCCCGAGCTAGAGATACAACTCTAGTTATTGGCAAGTTCGAGACATTGTCCATCTGTCCAGAGTACATGGTTGGATAATAGAAAAACTATAAAAGAGTGAGAAACACACGTATATTTAAAGAGACTAAGATGAATCGGAGAGACAAATATCACAAGAAGTTGAATGCTGCTGAGCGGTCCACCGATTTGAGCCGCCGGTTCAGGATCAAGTTTTTTTTGGAAGTCCTGCTGCGCTTTTTTATGGTTTTCTGTTTGTTTTGTTGCTTTTATTGCACACCAATTGCAATAAATTGCACTACTTTTGAGCACCTCCCAACTACACACTCTTCGATAGGTGGCCATTATATCCCTGTGTTGTTTACACAATGCGCGTTGAGGGCAGCGAAAGCATATGCGACACTGTGGCAATGTCACAGCAAGAAGAGTGGAAGGATGTGACACCGATTCCGCAAGACGATGGTAAGCACCCAATCTGCCCGATAGCCTACACGGACGACTACCGAGAGATGATGGACTACCTGCGTGCGGTAATGGCCAAGGAGGAGATTTCCGAGCGCGCGTTGACGCTGACTGGACGTGTGATACAAGCGAACCCAGGACATTACACGGCATGGGTGTACCGTAAGCGGTTAGTGGAAGAGCTAAATGCAGATATCGCAGGTGAGCTGGATTGGGTGAGTGGTATCTCAGCCATGTACCCGAAGAACTACCAGCTTTGGCACCATCGCGAGGCCCTAGTAGTGCGTCTGCTTGAACCCAAAAAGGCGATAGAGGAGCAGAGCGAGGCCGAGCTTCTGAGGCATCCGGTGATCCGTCGCGAGCTGCAATTCCTTGACAACGCTATTAACGAGGATTCTAAGAACTTTCACGCATGGTCGTACCGGCAGTGGCTGGTTAGCACATACAATATCTGGGAGCGGGAGCTGATTTTCGTTAATACTATGATAAATGAGGACGTTCGGAACAACTCGGCCTGGAACCAGCGCTACTTTGTCATTCTACAGGGCCGCAAACCAGCACATCTCGAGCTGGATAGCAAGCTGGTCTCGGATGAAATTGTCTATGTTGTCGAGAACATAAAGCTTGCACCTAACAACGAGAGCCCGTGGTCTTATATTATTGGGTTGCTTCTACGCCATGCACCTGCCAAGTTGTACACCGAGCTACTTCCAAAGATACAGGACCTTGCTAACGACAAGGACTACTTGCAAGCCATGACCGCTACGCAATTCTACTGGTCTGCGCTGGTCGACATTTACGAGCAACAAGCACGGGCATTCCCAGAGCAAGGCAAGGCGCTACTTGAGCAGGCGCAGACTATATGCCACGATCTGGCCACTGAGCACGACCCAATGCATGGAAAGTATTGGGAGTTCCGTATTACATCTCTAAGCGAGATCCAGCTCTAGATATTTGCCAATAATTCCTAATACTTTTGTAATGCAATACAATAAGGCTAGATACTACAGTGCTAGCGCCGACAAATACTCTGCGGACAAAAAAGATTCACGCTGACCAAGTGAATATATGCGGATCTCTTGACTCTCAGGAGCGTATTCGATGCGGTATTGTGTCTCGACATCATCCTCGACAACATGGCTTTTAATAAACTGCAACACCTGGTTGGCAAAGTTCATACAAACATTGGCCTTCCACATACGCGGCTTATCCTTGACCATTCGCGGTATATCTTGCGTCCTGAAATCCTGGACCCCACACAGCACGCCTCTATTATCACGGAATCCGACTGTAACCGTTGGCACCCCGGCAATAAATGACTGCGCCCAGAATTTCAACAACTTGTAGCGTTCAAAGGTGAATTGTGCACGCTCAGAGTCAAGCAGCTTGACAGTTTTGAGTTCACGATAGTAGCGGTTTGGAAAAGCACTAGGTTTTGCGCATTCGATGCAGTCGACCTCGGCACCAGATATAATTGAATGTCCGCCCAACCGTGTGCGAAATATTGAACAGTACTCAAGATTAGTATTGACAATTTCATCGACTCTTGTTTGAAGTTTTATGTTTAGATCTTTTGGTGAGAGTTTCTCTGGTGGAGTATCTATAACACATAGCGTCTCAAATCTATATCCGCCGAACATCATCTTTTCATGCTCTTCGGTCGATCCTTGTCGCCCGGCAATGTTCTCCACGGTAACTTCCTCTTCGATGTAAATAGTAGAACCTACTTTTGTTGCATTCATTGACCAAGCATCTCGCAGACTGTACGGTGTAACAAAGATCCGTGTGAGCATCCCGCGATACATGACAAAATCCGCTTGTGTATCTCTCGGCAACACTGTTCCGTCCCTGTTTTGTTGGCGGATATGTGTCAATGCAGCAAGCAGGCCATCAATGTGTTCATTCTTTGTATGGTCTCGCTTCACTTGCTGTTCAAACCCACTAAACAGACTAGGCGGCGGCTGTAGGCTTGGTGGATAGTAGTATTTAAGCTCACGGTTATCCATACATGGCCTGCGGTTGTTGTCGTAGCTAAACGAGACAAGCTCGCGTGGCTCACTAAACTGAGGACATGCCAGCGTATATTTGGACAGCGGATGCACACCAAACCGCACTACTGGAATTCGCATCTCTGCCTCGTCTTGCAACCTCACCTGGTCTTTATCTGTCCGCAGCTGCTTCGACTCGGTCGCGCTACTGCGGCTTTCTGCGTTAGAGCTGGATATCTGGCGCTTTAGTCCTGGCGGTTGGTCGCTGACCATTGCAGAGGATTCTCAACACAAATAAATCGATAACAATAGTATTTTTGAGCAAGTTGAACTGCAAAGTGCAGCAAGCTTGTTGATCTTTCAACGCTTCAGGGAAGCACCAGCCTTAATACAATTTCTGTAATCTGCAAAAATATTAGCGTTGGCGGTTGATTAATTTGCCTGGATTTCATGTCGCAGAGTTTGTGCCATTTGGGCTGTACGCTTCCGCTTTGGGTGGGGCATTGTTTGCGCATGTATCGAGGTGTCGTTGGCGGTATAGTTTGTATTGGCAGTCGAGTAGGAAAAGGCTAGTAGCAATTATCCCTGTCCTGTGATATGAATAGCAGAGGCAGTCAGCAGCATTGCCAATGAAAACTCAAGGGGGTAACATATGTGTTACGAGCCTCCCGAGTTGTGGACTATTTATTAGAAAATTAATGTTTCTATCATTAAACTTTAAGATAACATTAAAAACATTTACCGCGCAGCTTGCTTTGCTTCTATAGACTTGTTGCGCGGCCAACATTGGAAACAATCACCACGAAAGTTGGGCCGGTTGCCCGCACATGTTCAGGGGTAAGATCAGAGCATTGTTCCCTTGCTCAAATTCCGCCCCTTTGCAACATATTGCTGGTTCTCCGAGCTACACAAAATATTATCATGGCAATTGATTCTAATTAGCATGTCAATCAAAAATACACACACTTAACGCAAGGCGCTGTGCCAACGCACTTGTATAAAGAAAGAATCATAAAGCAAACTTCCAATGGTAAAAGAATTCTTTGGATAATAGCATAAAAAGTATACCCCAAAATAATGTTTTTTTTTGAGAAATGTAGGGCTGCCATGGCATCATGATGGATACCCGCAGACTTTAGTCTTTGCACATGCAATAAATGACTACAGGCATTGGAATGGTGGATTGCGGTTATAAGAAGAATGATTTTTCTGCCATTTACATTGATTGTTTTCTTACTATCCTAGCCAACATTTTCTTTTTTCTTCAATTACATACTATTCTGCAGTTTTCTAGTCAACTTAAACTTACAATTTATTACACCATATGATGGAGCAAGTTAAATTTGCCTTGGTTGGTGAAGAATATCCTATATTCTCATTGGTATTTGACAGGAACAACTCGGAAGCCACTGTGTTCGAAATGGTGCAGAGTGTGGCGGCAGTGTCAAGTTTTAGTGGAATAACAGTACTTTCAAAAAATGGAAAAGCCTTTACCTACAATTTTCGCATAGGTGAAATGAGCATATCTAGCTTTATTGATAGATTCGAAGAAGAAGAAGGGTGCACGGGGGAAATGGTACGTGTGTATTCAGACTCAGATTCTGATGAAAATGACAGATATGCATTGATGATCGAATTTAAGATAGCCACGAAGAGTGCTGTGTTAATTAGTTATAAAGGCAAAGATTTAGGAAATACTGTAGCAGATAATAGTTGGACTTACAGAAAGGCTATAGAAGACGTGGGGGTAGACCTTGGTAGTCATCACATCTTTGTTGACGGTGAAGAACAAGACATCAATACGCCTATTGCATATAAAAGTGACTGGAAATCGCCACTGATACTTGTTGTCTTAAAAGATTGACAGAGTATAAAGTAACACTTGCCAAAATAAACAGCATCTAGATTTATTTAATTTTAATCTTTAAATAAATGATTATTAATTTCCTTATAGAAATATACACAACTTGCATAACATTTCTTATAGTCTTCGCCTTGGTAACTAGAAATGTAAGCTCTGGCAGCAATCCGCTATTTTTTGTTTTAGCCGATGCTCCAAAATATCTTTAAACGCATCTTCCTGTAAGCCTTTAAGTAACCTTACTTAAAGTCGATTCCTGGCAACATTTTTGATCGCTCTAGCAAATATAGGTACAAGCGAAAATTTCGGAGCTAACTAGCTAATTTACAGCTACAATTATTGATTAAGCAACTGTTAGTTGTAGATTTTATTTTGCAGTTGTTTTTTTAATGGGATAGCAATGTGCTCAAGAATGGTATAAATATGTGCATCTTTCTGGTTCTTGATTTAAAAATTCTATTTTGCCTACCTGCTTTCTGTCTACAAAAAGTGATTGGCTCTCATTTGAGTTATCCTTCTATTTTGTATGCTTTCTCATCAATAATATTTAGAAGAAATACTTTAGTGATTGGTTATAATTAGCAGGCCAATTAAAAATGCATTCACCTAACCTGATGATGGGTGCCAACGCACTGGTTTTGCTGTTTCAAGCTGCCTGGCTGTCCTAACCCCCCCCCAAATTACCAGTCTAGCAGTATTGTAATAAACTAATAACTAAATAAAGGTTTAAAAAGGCGAAGAAAACAGCAGCGATGTGAAATGGAAAAGGCAGGTTCATTGTGTTGTGCCCATTTGCTGGCAATAGTAATCAAATCACCAGTTATAAGAAAGTCTGCATCCAATTGGCGAGAAAAAGCTGAAGATTTCCTACAAGTATAAGGGAGACATACAAAGAAAACCTCCAATGGCAAAATTATTCTTTGCAAAAAATATTAAAAATTACTCATCAGAAAAGTGTGCTTTGTCAGAAAGGCAAGATAGCCACCGCTTTACAATAGAAAACCACCTACTTTGGTCTTTGTATTTGCAAAAAATACAGAGACATCGCAAAAGCAAGATTACAGTTATTTTTCCGACAAAATATTTTTAACCTTGGAAGCATCTCGCCCGCCGAAAGAAATTTTGGCTATAAAAAGTCATTTTCCTTTTTCATTAAAATTTGTCTGCTTCTTCTAACATCAGCAAACATTTTTCTTTGATTACATACTATTGTACAGCTTTCTTATCATCAGTTTCAACTTACAGTTTATTACGCTATATAATGGATAAAGTACAATTTTCATTAATTGGTGAAGAATTTCCTATATTTTCACAAGTGTATGACAGGAATGATACGGATGCTACTGTTAGTGACCTGATGGAATATATGGTACCGCCAGGATTTGATGGAATAATATTAGTGTCTAGAGATGGACAATTTATTACCATTAATGAGTGTACAACAAGCATTTCTAACTTGGTTGATATGTTTGAGGAAAATGGATTTATAGGAGATAAAGCACATGTGTATTCTAATCCTAACCCTGATTCTGGTTCTGGTTCTGGTTCTAAGGAAGATGACGGATACGCATTGCTGATAGACTTTAGGACTAGTTCGCCTTGTGCTGTGAGAATTAGCTATGAAGGCAAGGCTATAGTAAATACTATAGTACAGAATAGTTGTACTTATGGAGAGGTCTTACAAAATGCAAAGGTAGATCTTGGTGGTAGTCACATTTTTGTTGACGATGAAGAACAAGACATCAATACGCCTATTGCATTTAAATGTAACTTGGATTCAATAGTAATAAATATTATCTTAGCTGACTGACTGAGTATAGTGAAAAGCAATTTAAAGAATAACCAGTTGTTTGTATTATTTTTAAATTATTGCTACCGATTTTCCAAAGAAACATACTCATTTTGCTCAACCAACACTTTTTATAGTCTCTTCTTTAATTATTATAAATATAGGCTCTAGTATACACCCGCTATTTTTTGCTCTAGTCGATGCTCGGCAATATTCTCTAGTGCATTTTTTTGTGGCCATTTAATTAAATTTCTTCAGCGTAACCGCCTAGCAATCTTTTTTGGTTACTGTAGCAAATAAAAGTACAAGCATAATTTTTGGGATAGATCAGTAAATTTATAGTGGCGATAAGATAATAAACAGTTTTAGCTTGAACCTTACTTGTGTGGATGTTTAAATGCAAAGGGCGGGTAATAAACCCTCCAACTGGCCGGTCATGTTTGCAGATTCCAAACCGCGACATCGCTGTCTGCATAAACTTTAAACATATTGTAGATATACTGCGGGAGAATGGCAGTGTGCCCGAGCGCTTTATGCGCCCAAGTTGCGCAGTTAGTGTTCCTGCGGTTGCATCTAACGATGGACCCCTGCAAAGCGCTAGCAAACAAAATAACCAGACAAACATTGCGACCTCTAACAATTCTACATATGACTACACCCTCCCCTTCTTGGGGAAATACAGGCGACATCGAGGTAAGTTGTATGTGTTGTGTTTTTATTGCTATGACGTTGCTACAAAACACTTACTCTATGTCTCTCAATACTACCAATATGTTGCTGTTCTGTTTCCTGGTCCTTTCTTCTTGCCTGCAAACATTAACCACGCACATCAGCCACGCACAAGCTTTGTTTTTCACAACACAAGACTACTCGCTGCCAAAAAATTGCTATGACAGACACAAATACATATATATTTTTGATGCGCCAATAGTTTTCTTAAAAACTCTAGAAGATATATTTTTATAGCTGTTTATATAAACCTAGCTATGGTTTAAAATGCCGCTGGACTTTATTAACACGTGGATATGCAGCGATGTTACAAATGTTGTGAGTTAAAATTACAGATTTCGGTAAATGTTTGAAAATGGTTTCTCTTTTCATTTGCAGTATTGGCACGTGACACTATAATGTGACCCATCTTCGCGAAATAGCTCTGAACTCTATGGGTGTTGCCAAAGATTGGATTGGATTAATCTTGTGTGACTCAACTATTGAACCGTGCTTTGGATTATTAAATTCTTGGTTCCGCTCCGTTTTGTTCGTCAGTGTCGATATTTTCAAGGCTTTTTTTCTCTGCAGCGTGTTTATCTTATACCATGGCTGCTGTTGCAAAGCAAAAGCTCTATCTCTTGGACTATGGCGCTGGGAACGTACGCAGCTTGCTTAATGCCGTTGAGAGACTGGGCTACACAATCGAGTATATAACGACTGTCGATGACTTTGACAAGGCTGATAAGATCATCTTTCCTGGCGTTGGTGCATTTGGATATGCAATGAAGGCACTGCAGAGCAAAGGGTTTGCCGAACCGCTAAAGGCATTTGTAGCCTCTGGACGACCATTAATGGGAATATGTGTTGGCATGCAGGTTCTTTTTGAGGGATCGGACGAATCGCCCTCTCAGCCTGGGCTTGGGCTCTTCGAGGGGCGCGTGCGGCTGTTTGATAGCAAGACCAAGACCGTTCCTCATATGGGTTGGAACTCGGCGCAGATAGTTCACGAAGAGCACAGATCATCGTTGGACGTGCCTGATCTGAACGAGGAGCGCCGCTACTATTTTGTGCACTCGTACGGCGTGCCTTACACCGCCGCAGGGAGGCAGAGCGAATTTGTTTACACAGCCACGCGATATGGCGACGAAACCATTGTAAGCTCGATCTGGAAAGGGAACGTGTTTGCCACTCAATTCCATCCCGAAAAGTCTGGTACAGCAGGGCTTGCCGCTTTACAGTCATTTATTGAGGGTGATCTGGTGCGGCCAACAGCAAGCAAGGCACTCAAAGCGCCTGTAGATATTCGTAAGGAATTTACTACGCGCGTGATTGCGTGTCTTGACGTGCGTGCCAACGACACTGGCGATCTTGTTGTCACTAAGGGCGACCAATACGACGTGCGCGAGAGCGCAGACAAGGGTGGTGATGTGAGAAACCTGGGAAAGCCCGTTGATCTGGCTAAACGATACTTTGACGAGGGAGCTGATGAGATTGCCTTTCTCAATATTACCAGTTTCCGCAATATGCCATTCAAGGACATGCCAATGCTTGAGGTGTTGCGCCAGGCCTCGCGCTGTATATTCGTACCACTGACGATTGGTGGCGGTGTGCGCGACGTTGTTGATCCTGACGGCGAGCAGGTATGGCCAGCGGTACAGGTTGCGGGTGAATACTTCCGTTCAGGCGCTGACAAGGTATCGATTGGCAGCGATGCAGTGTACGCAGCAGAACGGTATTTGCAGCGTGCCGCCGAGGGACGCGAGCCTCTAGACGGTACTACGGCGATTGAGCAGATTGCTGAGCGATATGGAAACCAGGCTGTTGTCATCTCGGTTGATCCTCGCCGTATCTATGTACGCAGACCTGATGATGCCAAGGGCCATCATGTCATAAAGACTGCTTTTCCGGGGCCAAATGGCGAAGAATACTGCTGGTATCAATGCACGGTAAAGGGTGGTCGTGAGGGTCGTGATGTTGATGTGCGCCAATTAGTGACTGCTTGCGCGGCATTGGGCGCTGGCGAGATTCTGCTCAACTGCATGGACAAGGATGGGACAAACTCGGGCTACGACATTGAGCTTATTGCTGATACGAAAGCAGCGGTCTCTATCCCGGTTATTGCCAGCAGCGGTGCGGGCAAGCCCGAGCACTTTTCGGAAGTGGTGGACAAGACTGGCGTCGAAGCTGTGCTTGCGGCCGGGATTTTCCATCGCCGCGAGGTACCTATCGAAGCAGTCAAGAATCATATGTCACAGCATGGCATTGCTATCCGACCCGTTAAGCAAACGGGCAGCGTCTAACGCCCTGAAGCTACAGTTCTGATTTTCGCCGCTCGGAGATTGGTGGGGAGAGTCACCATAACAGATTAATTATTCGAGTGACTTTTTTCTATTTATATAGACTCTGAAAAAAAGAAAAAAATTTAACTGCAAAATTATTGTGTTCATTGTCAGATGTCTTGCACTTAATTGCCTAATATTCATAGCATGGGAGACGTAGACGGAGCAATATACAAGCTGGCGCTGGACCTGCCCAATGGCGTGGAGATGGCTGCGATCCAGGAGAATCTCCCGCAGAGCCCTTTAGAGACGATCGTCAATGGAGTCAATAGACTGCTCAAGAACGGCAAACTCGAGCTTCTGCAGTCAGGCAATAAGGTATACTACCGAGGTGTCAGCTCAGACGAGATGAAGCTGATGGGCGCAATGTCCGAGGACGAGAAGCTCGTATACAAGCATATCGAGAACAGCGGTAACGAAGGAATCTGGGTGCGGACATTGAAGCAGCTTACAAATCTTCCACAAACAGTCATTACACGGAGTCTACGGGCGCTAGAATCACAAGTGCTTATCAAGTCGGTAAAGTCGGTAAAGCACCCCACGCGAAAACTGTACATGCTGACTAGCGTTTCGCCTTCTTCGGAGATCACGGGCGGGCCTTGGTACACGGACCAGGAGATGGACACGGACTTTATCGAACAACTGGCGCGACAATGCCACCAGTTTATATACGCATACAGCTATCCGCGTCACAATCCGGAGATGATCTACTCGGCGAATCACACTGGCTACCCTACTGCGGCCCAGATTAAGAGCTTTATTGCAGAAAATAGGATCTCTAATGTGGATCTGTCTCTGGAGAATATTGAGGAGCTGCTGACGATGCTGGTGTATGATGGCAAGATCGAGCGCATTGCCCCGGCGTTGGATGCTGATATGGGGTTGAGCACAAGGTTTGGCAAGACCAGCTGGATGTACCGCGCACAGCGCATATCTTCCAAGGACTCACCGCTGACTGACATCCCATGTGGCCGCTGTCCTGTTGCCAGCCGCTGCAGCAATACGGGTTCGATTACACCAGCGAAATGCGAGTATTTTGCTAAATGGCTCTCGTTCTAGCTCAGGTCAGGCGACATATCCCCACAACCAATGCCTTGGATTGCGTGTATTTAAATACGAAGGTAGTCAATTACTTGTTTTTAATGCTGCCACCTTAGGGCTTTTTTATTGACTTTCTGTTCCACTGTTATAGACATTTGCATAAGCAGCAAAGTATTGTAGCACCTTGTAATTATAATCCGCCTGCCAAAGATGGGTCGTTGGACAGATAAGCCGTTTATTTCGCAGGGCGAGTGGTCAAATGCTCACGACGACAGCAAAGGCTTGCCTTTTGGTGGAAAGAAGACTCAGATTCAGGGCAAAAAAGATGCTGCCGGAGCGCTAGCTTTTGATTGCTGTTCATTGTCCCTCAGACCATTCAAGACACCTATGTGCACGCATGATGGCTATGTGTTTGACTCTAGCAACATCATCGAATATGTCAAAGAGAACCACACACACCCGTTTACTGGCGAACCTCTGGATATCAATGACCTTTTGCAGATAACATATCATAAGAACGCTGATGGAGATTATGTTGATCCAGTTACATTCAAGCAATTCTCAGAGTTTACTAAGATCATTGCAAACAGAAAGACTGGACATGTGTATCTCGCGAGCACTATTGACGAGTTTAACGCTAAGCCTGGCTCTTGGAATGATCTTGTTACTGGAGATCCATTTACACGCGACGATATTATTATTTTACAAGACCCTACTTCTTCGAGGACGAGCAATGGTGCAGCAAAGGGCAAAGCAAAGGCATCCCCAGCTTCCGTGGAGAAGAGCGAAATTATCGCCAAGCCACCAGCAACTACTATGAAGCCGTTGAAGCGTCAGCCATACAATGCAGCGACTTATTCCAAAGGAATTGCTGCCGCCTCATTCACATCTACATCGATGGCGCCAGTTACAAGAAATGATGCAGAGATAATCAACTCAGAAGAGTACATGTTTGCGCGCATAAAGGACAAGGGGTATGTACGGTTGTGCACCAACATGGGCGATATCAACCTCGAGCTTTATTGCGATAAGGCACCACGGACGTGCTACAATTTTATAAAGCTTGCACAGGCCGGGTACTACAAGGGCACAAAGTTCCACCGTTCGATCAAGAACTTTATGCTCCAGGGCGGAGATCCGACAGCAAGCGGTAGAGGAGGCAAGTCGCACTGGGGCAACGAGTTTAAAGACGAACTCTCAAAGAAACACTCTCATTCGGAGCGCGGCGTGCTTTCAATGGCCAACCGTGGTCCCAATACCAACACTTCGCAGTTCTTTATACTCTACCGAGCTGCGAAACATCTCGACGGCAAGCATACGATATTTGGCCGTGTTGTTGGTGGACTGCCGGTTTTAAACAAGATAGAGGCAGTACCAACTGATGATGACGATCGGCCAAAGTCAGATATTGTTATCTCGGATGTATCTGTCTTCATAGACCCCTATGCCGAGTTTACCAAACGTCTGGAGCGCAAGCTGGAACACGAAAAGGGCAATGAGGATTTAGCTCTGGGAAAGCGCCGACGCACGACAGAAGAAGAAGAGGAGCGTGAGCGCGAAACAACAACTTGGTTCGGAACCAAGCTTACTATAGATAAGAACGATCATACTGGCAGTAGAGCTCCAGCAGGTAAATCATCGGCAGCGGGTGTGGGCAAGTATTTGAAGAAACCGGCGTTCAAACAAACAGCGCCAACTGCAGCCGACGACAGCTCGAAGCGAAGCAAGAAGGCGGCTGTTGGATACAAATTTGGTAGCTTTAATGATTGGTGAACTGTACGTATTTACAATGAAGTATAAGTGTTTGCTGTTATCTGATAATGTCAGTCGAGCTCCAGATATCAATGTCATAAAAGTAAGCGTGCTCACCTTGCACCAATTCCTCGAGGATTCGATATGCTCTGGAATTGGCGTAAGGGACTTTAGCTCGTGGGTGAAAATAGCGTGCTGGTAACCCAGTTACCGCACATATCTTAGGCCGCTTTGCTGCTGCGCTTGTAGCCCACGGGTTAAATGGGAAGTGAGTTTGATCAAAACCCTTGAGCGCATATTCGATCTTATCGCAAACAGGCAAAGCATTTTTAATGCCTTCAGGTTTAGCGTCAGTGGCGCGAATCGAATCAACACTTGTGCCATATATAATGCTGGATCGCCAGTGTGCAACCGGTTGAATCATCAATGGCTCTTTGCGTGAATCGATCATCCGTCGGTGCAACTGCTTTTCCTCGGCCTCGAGCTCTTGAAACTCCTTCAGCTTGGCAAGATTCTCAGCTTCAGTCTGCTTTGCCTCTTCAAGCAGTTGCTCCTGAGTCAGCCGTGGCACAATTTCAGGCCGGTTACTCTTTTTGCGCCTTCGCTTTGCTGCTGCTAGTACCTCGCGTTCCTGCTCGCGTGCCTCTGTCTCTTGAGCTTTCCGTACAGCCGAAGCCCGGCTCGAAAAACGCACTGCAATATCAGTTGGTTTCGCCTTCCGCTGTATGGGGGGTTGAGTGCCACTTTTGGAGTAATTGTCCTTTGAAGGTTTGTGTGAGTCTGTAGGAGTGCGCTTGCTGCTGGCAAACTGAGGTACTATTCGCTGCTTTCGTGCGATCTTACGCCTCTTCTTGCGCTCGGCCTTCTCGAGAACATCTTCGATTTCTTTGCTGGCAGCATCGGCAGCCTTTTCTGCCTCAGAATCTGTCTCTTCAAAGTCGGAATCCACTATATCTTCGCCATCAGCCTTCTTTGTGAACTCCTCGTCATCTTCACTCAGCACAATCTCGCCGCTTACGATTTTTGCCCGTTCTTCTTCAATCATCGACGTCATCTTGTTGCCAGCATTCTGGCGACGAGAACGCTTCATTGGAACGTTCATACTTATTTCTCCCCTCCGTATCTTACGCAATAGTGGTTAAATATATTTTCAATACCAAAGAAGAATGCGAAAAAAGGGTCAAAAAAAGCTCGAATTCTAGGGTCATGTTTTTTTATGCAATGCGCCCAAGACATATGATATTAGATATGATTGGCAACTATGGCTAGATATGGGGAATTCTTTCTGTAGATTTTGTTGATATTCCAGGAAATCCCCTAAAAGAATGAAGAAATACAGAGCCCTAAAGCCAAAGTGCCATACATGAATTACACTTCGCTATATATTTAAAAGCAGATATTTAACATAGCCATTGAAGAAGCACTAACCACTGGGATAAACATCCAAAAAGCGCACAAGGCTAAGTAGCCATTAAGAACCAATACCGACCATGCTGCCAATGCTAGCCATATCATCCATAGGCAAATGTTGCACTCATCCACAGTGTAGATTCTGCCATATAAACTATTAGAAAAATGCTATGCAGACACACTAATAATACCAGTAGCAAAGTCAACAAATTCCTCATTGGCTTCTCTAAACCCATCTTCAAATTCCCATTGCCACTGTTCATCGCCATTCTGAGCAATATATTTGGTCGCATATTCAGAAGCAAGCTGTCTAACAAAGCCAAGTTTTGACGGAAATGCCAGTTTGGTAAAGAAGTACATTGCAACATCTAGACCTTGGTCAAAACCAGCAGTATAATGATCAAAGCCGAATTCACCCACCCACTGCGAAACATAGTTCCTATGTCCTTCTAAATGTTGTTCGCGCCACTGGCAACGATTATCATTAGCTTGAGCAGCAATGGATTCGCGCAGCTCGGATGACATATCTGCAGTGCAACCAAAAGAGAAATAAGTGGCGGGCATGGCAGAAGTGCTGATGGCATACTGCATACTCCAGAACCACGAGTCATGTTGTAGACGCCAAGTCCAGTAAAAGCAGCCAGCAGCAGTCTGATCAAAGGCCTTTAGTTGTTCGCGGGCAAATCTACCCATGCATTCAGCTGGGTCTTCACCATCAAAGCTGCGATTGGCCAAAACACTGCTATACTCACCAATAATCATATTTCCACCAGCCTCAGCACTGGCACTAGCAAGCTCTGGCACCACCTTCACCCAGAGCTCCCGAGTCAACTGATCGACCCTATGTTGCTCTTCTTCAGACCGAAACACCCAATACCGATGAGTATCCACCACAACAAATCCAAAGCGATTGCACAGTTGTTTAGTAATCGTGGCATACTTGGGTAGGTTCCATGCATCGCCAATATATACAGGCAAGGCAGCTGAATACGAACGAATTAGCTCCAAAGCGCGTTCATAAAAGGGTTCCAATTGTGGATGGTCCAGTGGCTCGTTTATAATCTGCAACCCAGCAACGTTAGTAATATCACCAAATAGATTGGCAAATGTAGCAAGTACCTTGAGCGCCAACTCCTGGCATTCTGTACTGTCATAGAATAGTGGAGAGCCAGTGACACCCGAGTGAGAGTCATTGTTCTGACCTCCAGGCAAAGCATGTACATCAATCAGCACGCCAATGTCAAATTCTGCTGCCCAGCTAACAAGACGGCCTATAAAATAAAGAGCATGGTTGTATGCATGCGAATGTTTGCGGTACTTTCCCGAGGCATAACCTGTGCCTAACACCCAGTAGCCGACAGGTAGTCGCACAGTATTGATACCAATACTCGCCATCTTTTCAAAATCATCACGCTGCAGCCACGAATCCCAGTGCGTCTCCATCAGACTAGTGCAACAGTCGCGACCCATGCACTCGAGCAAATCGCCCTCAGCTTCCGGTGACTGGGCTTGGTAGTCTTTGTATAACTCGGTGGAGATCCACGGCTCAAGACAGAACAACGAACCGAGATTCACACCCTGCATCTTGCGGTACCGGATAATCTGCGCCAATGCAGCATCAAATGGCGGATGAGAGCCTAGACGCTTGCGAAGCTCAGCAATGCTAGGAGGTTTGTCTGACAGCCGGGCCCTGATATCAGAGAAAAAGCCCATTGTCTGTGTGTAGCGTGTGTGCGGGAAAGGAGAGGCGTTTCTGTATAGAGTTTTTTTTCTTTTCGACCACACAGTGGGCTTGGCAGTAAATTTATACATCTATCCTTGCCAATCCACTAGGATTTGGGGATGGAAACATTGGTTTCAGCCGAAGTTGCTGTTGAGAAGCAGCAGGGACGGCATGGCGACCATCACGCGAACAAAGATCCTGTACACAACAATCAAAGTTAATAAAATAAATGACCAAGAGCGCAAATGTGACAAACAATAAAAGAAACGGGTCAGATGAAAGTGTGAGTGCGCGAGTGGTTGCGGTCGGAACTCAGGCGACGCGGTTGACGGACAGGCGGTAGTGGCTCGCGAGAGACAATGCAGAATGATTCAGTGGAGTTGGCGCTTGATGGGCCGTCGACATCAACCTGCTGCCAGTTGCGAGTGGGCGGTTGGTGAGCCATGGTAAGCCAGTGACTCTCTTCCGAGAAGTGAGGAGCGCAATGCGAGGAGTTGGCAGGAGCGACAGGCTGGTCCTGGGCGCTAGTTCCCCATGTCTTTAGGCCGGAGTGGGCAGGCAGCGAGCCGCCGTAGGTAAGCTTGGCGGATCCAAGCTCAAAGACAGGGGCAGGTTTGCGGGCGCCAAATCCGGAGCGCGACATACGCGAGGCAGGCGGGATAGGCAGGGGCTTGGGTGGCATAGCAGATGTTCGGCGCGGTGGTGGCTGCAGCGACATCGCAAGCATAGTGTGAGTTTGACTCTCGCTAAGACGCGGACTGGGCTGCGGGCTGAATAGCGTCGAACCAGATCGCTCGGCGGCGTGCTCGGGAAAAATGGAGGATGCCTCGGATGCGCTAAGCTCCGCATCTGAGGAGTAAGCATCGGCGGCGCCTGAGGACGAGCCGGGTGGTGGCATGGCGGCCAATGTGCGGGCGGTAAACGACGAACGCGCAGATATCGATTGCAGGTCGCCGCCACAGGCCAACGTGGCAGAGCCAAACTCGAGACTGGACAGCAGCTGCTCGTGATGAACCGACAGCGGCGATATAACCATATCAGCGACTGAGTCCTCAGATCGGCGAGCGGCGCGGATAGGTTGTGGACGCAGGTACGAGGTGCTTGCCGCAGGAGCCAGGCGACTAAGCGGACGGCGTAGCGGCATGGCAAAGCTGGCAGAGCGTGCAGGAGTTTCGCGACCGCCATTAGCCACCGATGGCACAGTGGAGCGCGGAATGTGGATAAACGATGGTGACGGCAGCGACTGCGCAAATGGATGGGGCGCAACGGCATCCGGCAGCGAAGGTTGCTGCTGCTGCAAAGAAATTTCGAGTGCTGGCGGTGGCTGTGGCGGAGAGGAATCCAACACTGGCGGCGGGATGATCGGAGTGGATATTGGCGGGGCCGGTGGGCGTTTGGGTTTGACGCGCAACAAGTGGTGAGCCTTTGGAGGCGGCACGGCCTCGGTGGCGCGGCGCTTGCCGCCACCGCCATACTTGCGCAGCTGGCGCTTGATGCCCTGGCCGGTGATGTCCTCGGTTTTGCTGCACAGCATGTCCCACCCGCGACGCAGCTTGCTTCGATGGCGCGGAGTGGGAAAAGACACGTAAACGTCGCGCACGCTAATGGTGGGAATGTCAACGACGCTGGGATTGACGGACGGCAGCCCAGTGGATGGCGGGCTGTGCACCGCACCGATGCACTGCGGAGCCGGACCGCTGTCGACAATCTTTGCGCGCGCAATGGCGTCAGCAAGCACGTCGGCAGACAACGCTGGCTGATCGCTCAGTGTGCGGCGCACATGCTCGTCCAGCTTGGTGCGCCATAGCGTATAGTCGGCGCGCGATGAAAAACGCACAACGATGGATGTCTTATGCGCGTGGGTAGCGCCGTACGGCACAGCATGCAGGTACGCAGCGGGCGTACCGCGGCACTGAGCCAGCTCCAGCACCTCGACGATCTGACACGGACCCAGCACCAGGGCGCACGTAGCACCGGATGTCGGTAGAAACGCTGGTCCGACGCCGGTGTTGGGGCCGGCTGCAATCACCGCAAACGAATCAAACAGCCACATTGTCGCAGGACGGTCGGGTGGTAGGGCCGCGCCGTTCTGCGTGCGGTGCGGGTCAGTGGTGCGCACAGCACCGGCGTGTGCCAGACGGTGCTCGCCAGCGGTGACGGGTGCCCAGTCGACGGTCGGGATGGCGCGTTCCAAAGCCTCGATGCAAGCAAATGAGTCCATGCGTGCGCGTGCGTCCTGGATGCGGCCAATCCAAGCGTCGACCTGCTCGGCCACTACTGTGCCATTGGCATATTGTTGCGACCAGCCCTCGGTGGCCCCGAGCAGCGTGCGAAGAAGCAGCGGGTACTTAAGCAGACGCTGGAACGGCAGCGCCAGGAAGCTCTCCATCGGCAGTCCACGGCACTCCGGGCGCTGCTGCCGCTCGCGCCAAAACACTGCAAAGTTGTTGCTGGTACGCCGCAGCTCCGCGACCAGTGCCAGCGCCTTATCCTGGTTGCAAATATACCGCGCGTACACGCGCAGCCGCCCCACAAACGGTTGTAGCACATCGGAGATGTCCCACACCACCGGATACTGCTGCCGTTGCCGCTCCATAAACGCTGCATTGATCTCCTCGTGCAGAGCCAGGATCTCCGCCACATTGCCAAACATCAGCTCTGCCTGCGTCGCATCCACAATCCGCAGACTGCTCAAAGGCTCCATAAGAACCTCTACCATTATTCGCAGGTCTTTGAC
The DNA here is from genome assembly GCA_027577275.1 of Coemansia sp. RSA 988. Classification (NCBI taxonomy): domain Eukaryota; kingdom Fungi; phylum Kickxellomycota; class Kickxellomycetes; order Kickxellales; family Kickxellaceae; genus Coemansia; species Coemansia sp. RSA 988. The sequence goes on along the minus strand of JANBQQ010000069.1, from coordinate 9,295 downwards.
GTAGTCCGCCTCTGTGTGTATTATCTCAAAAATCACCTCCTGTCTTTTGACCTCCTTTGCGTTCATTGCGCTGCTTTCTATTTCGTGCGGCGTAAACCCTTCCCGCCACAGCATCCTTGCCTTTGCTGGGCTGCTGCCAGCACCGTCCATACGCACCTCTATTGACGGTCGGTTTGCTATGCTGTCCTGTGACCCCCGACTACCTGTTCGGGCTGTGGGCAGAAGTACCATGATATGTGTAAGATGCCTTGCGCGCTTGCGCCAGACGAGAGCGTGAGTGAGTGCAAAATAAAAAGATAAAGAGAAAGACGTCTGCTTGTGTTATTCTACACTGTACAGCTCCCTAATCATTGATGATGATACGGTAGTGTATATGCTATGTCGAAAAGACCAAACGAGCGGAGTGGAAATGCCAAAATGTGTCAGGTTGTCCAACGAAATGCGACAATGCGAGTTGTAGTGATATTTGCAAGCAACCTGCGTGTGGGGAGGGGGGGTGTCTGCGACTTGTAACAGGCGCGGTTGTGTTAAGCTGCGCCTAAATAGAGTGTAAGTAAACAATACAGGTGTGGGCTTGAAGGGATAGAAAGAGAACCCTTCGTGATCTGCAAGAGCGCGTGGAGAGGAGGAAGGTAGAGTGGAACAGCCTCTCTCTCTCTGCCCGTCCAGAAAGAGCCACTCCTGCTTTCTTTATAGTTGTCCTGCACAGCCCCACTTTCACATTTGCCGTGCATGGGCTTGATCGCCCGACTTTACACTTTCCCTTTGCGCACATTGCCGCTTCTGGCACTCGATTCCCTCCAGCATGATTCTTGACGCTGGCTCACGTTTGCTTTTTATTGCCGATTGCGTTCCTGGTGCGTAATGCGTCTGCTGCAATTGGCTGCATTCGTCGCCTCAAGTGATTATATGCAGTTGTGCCACGGTCTGTCCCCACAGCTGCGGTTTTCCATGGAAGGAAGAGAGCTGAGTGGATGGTCCACTTGCCTTGCTGGTGGCACCAGTTTGGCGATGTTGATAGGGTTAGGCAAATAAAAAAGTTAAAAAGTCGAGAATAGATGATAATACGGGTCGACGCCTGGCTCCGGTGTCGGCTCCTTCGGGGGCTCAGGGTACTTGTCAAAGTTGCAGGTGTCGCCGGGGTGGCGGTGCGGCGGTACAATGGGAGCCGGAACCTGCCGGCGGACCAGCACATCCCAGTCGATCATTGAAAACCACGGGTGGGCTTTGACATCTCGTCCCTCGCCCTGCAGATTTCCCAGCCGCTTGCTAACGTCCGCAGTCAGCAGACGTTGGATCAGGTCCTTTGACGCCGCGCTAAAGAACGCTGGGAACACCAGCTTCCCTTCGAGGATTTTCTCGTAGATGCCAAAGGGATTGTCATCATAGAACGGCGGATACCCGGCCAACATCTCGAATATCAAGATTCCCAGGGCCCACCAGTCCACTGCCTTTCCGTGGCCCTTACTCTGGATTATCTCGGGCGCCAGATACTCAGGCGTACCACACAGCGTCCATGTGCGGCCCTCCACGCGCTTGGCAAAGCCAAAGTCGGTCAGCTTGACGTGTCCAGCCGAGTCGAGTAGGATATTTTCAGGCTTGGTATCGCGCCAGATGATCTTCATACTATGAAGATAGTCCAACGCCAGCACAATCTCCGCCGCATAAAACCGCGCCACGTCGTCCGGAAATCGTCCGGCACGCCGCAAGTGTGAGAACAGCTCACCGCCTGGCACATACTCCATCAGCATATACAGGTTACGCTCGTTCTGCATTGTGCACTCGAGCTGCACAATAAATGGAAACCGCGACACCTCCAAGATGCTCTTCTCGTTGTTAATGTGCTCGACCTGCTTGAGCTTGACTACCTGCGATTTGCGCAGGACCTTCATCGCGTAGTAGCGTTGCGTGGCCCTGGATTGGCACAGAAATACTCGTCCGAACGTGCCAGTGCCTACATCATGAAGAGTACATTGTGCTTCTCAAAAAGCGCACCCCTCCTTTCCCTGTTGAATTAGTGTCAAATAAGGAGGGGGAAGGTGTTGTGCTGTTGCGTGCAGGGAAAGGCGTAAAAATGAATGCACTTATGCGCGCGACTGGCGGAGCCACACACTATCCTTCCTGCCCCCCGCAGAAGGAGTGCTGGTGTGGCTTTCTAGCCGACGCATAGGAATAATTAGCTGCGACGGCATTGGCTGGCGCGCTTACCTAGCGTGTGAAGCAGCTGAAAGTCGTTGAGGGCCCGTCCCTCTGCTATGGGCTGCTCATTGTTGGTGTTGCAGACGCTCTGTGTTATCGTGGAGGAGGCCAGCTGCACTGCGCCATGGAACGCTGCCATGGGGCCGTTTGGTATGGGCGGCTGCTGCTGCTGCTGCTGCTGCTGCTGTTGCCCGTATACGTGCTGCTGAGGCGGTTGGTTCGACTGACTCAGCATCGCCGCCTGCGCGTGGAGTGGGTCTGTTGGCAATGCCACAGGCTGCTGGTAAAGATGAGGCTGCCCGGGATTTAACAGCTGGGATTGCAGCTGCTGTTGCTGGAGGTGCGCTGCGTAGGCGCTTCCGTCTGCTGCCGGCAGCGGAACAGATAAGGGCTGATGGTAATGTGCCAGGGATTCGCCCGCGCCCTCGTGGCCTTCCGTGCGCGTGTGCTTTGCAGGATGTGCCGACGTATCGCGAGCCACTACGCTGCGTGTCTGGCCGATGTGCGGGCTGCTCAGACGGCGCTTAGCCGGAGGAGATGTCCCGACAGATGTACTGGCTGTAGTGGGTGATGTAAGCGGCGAAAACGCGTTCTCGAGCGGTGTCCCAACGTACAGGTGGTAGCTTCGTAGTGCCGGCGAGTCCGAGTTTGAGGGCACAGGAGCAGGCTGCTGCTGCTGGTGCTGTTGCTGACGAACGTGAGTGTTGAGTGCTAGACCTTTAGCGGCCGCCGCGACTCGGGCTGCCTGGAAACCGCCGGAGAGTGTTGCCGAGGGCGAGGCCGCCCTACTGATGGCTGTCGGAGAGTTGCTTACGTAGCTTCCGAATGCAGACGGAGAAGCTGGGTTCTCTGAAGTCACCGATGAAGGCCCAGCGCTGTGTTCTGTTATCTGTGCGCTATGTGAGCTTTCCTTCAAGTGCTTTAACTTTGCATTCAGACGCCCAAACATCTGGGCTCTGGCTAAGACAACAACAACAACAAAAAATAGAAGGTTGCAAACAAGTATGGTTGAGTTTGCAAAAGAGTGCAAGAAAATAAAAGTAGCAAACAAAACATCCTTTGCTTCCTCGCCTGACTTGGAATGAATGCCTGCATCAAAGAAGCAGAATGACTTTTTTTCCCCTGCCCTTGACGCCTGGAAATCCTCGGGCTTTTTTTCACTTTTACTCTCTTGTTGTAAAGCGCCACGCTAAAAAAAACTGACGCAAGTCTCCTCTTTTTATCTCTCCCCTCACTTTTTTCCAGTCAAGAGAGGAAGCTTCACCCCAGACTGTTGGAACCGCTTTCGGCTGCTCCTTTTTGGTCCTTTCCCCCCTTTTATGCTGTGACCAAAGTCCCGGAAATAAGAAAATGCCTGCCATTTGACACAAGAAGGTCTCACAGTCTTTTAAAGCTCAGATGTCGATGAAGAAGAAATGTGGGCTTGCTCTGTGCGCCCTGCCCAAAAAAAAACAAGCTTCGTGGTCAAACGAAGCCTCTGATCAAGTAAAGGGTCTGGGCACCACTCACCCTGTCTCGCCTCACACCATCTTACTCCGCCTTTCCTTTGCGCGTCTCCTCACCCACTTCTACTCTCCTTTCACCCTCTTCTTACAAAAGTCTTCCGTCTGTATTCTGTATTTATTCCACCTCTTTCAATTCGCCATGCCCAAGAAGCGCTCGTCTGCGTCCAACAGCCGTCGCACTGGTACACGAAATAACCCACCTCCAAAGCCTTCTACTGACCAGACACCACAGACATCTTCAACTGCCAATAAGCGACAATGGCTCTGGAAAGCGCTACGTGTTGCTGCGTTGGTTGCTGCCGCCACCACTGCATACATTGTACGCGACTCACCCAGGGTTCTGGGGCTCAATCCCTATTCAGAACCTAGTCCTCCAAAACAGGCGAGTCAGAATATTGGCTTCATGGCTCAGGTGCTTCAAAAGTCAAAAGGACAGAACATCTGCAAACCTGAAGGCTTTATCAGAGACACATACAGTGACTTTGATACCATTGAATCTCTTAACCATCGTGTCGCCCGACCGCTGAACAAATTGATCCATACAAAGTTCTTTCGTACTCTCAAGGTTGACCTCTATAAACCATGTCGCTTCTGGCGCACAGAAGGCTCTTGCTTTCAGCGCGATTGCATTGTTCAGCCTATGGATGTGTCTCAGGTCCCTGCTGAATGGTGCGCTGAGACTATCGACCAAAACGACTTTGGCCCCTTTTTGGTAAGTAGCCTAGTGCAACAAATATTGCTTATTCCTTGTATGACGTGGCGTGATCTCCGCCATCCCGCTGCTTTCCGAACTCAACCATGAACGCCGCTTTAATCCCCTCCCCACCACAAACTACCACTAGTAACAAAAGGGCATCTCAGCTGACATTCGGAATTACGGCTAATTTACTATTCCCGTCTATAAACTGCGCTATCAATACATAGGGGTCCTTTCCGCGACAACGGCCCGAGTACACGAGCAGGGATTTCGTTGTGGTCAACGATGAAACCTATGGCGATGGCGTCTGGCTCGATTTAGTTGCAAACCCAGAGCGCTTCACAGGCTATGCTGGCGCCGGCGCCAATGCTGTATGGATGAGTATATATCAGGACAACTGCTTTGGCGTTGCTCCCTATCTGCAAGACACTGCCGGCGGTTGGGGTAGCCAACTAGTCAATCTCGATGGTAAGACCATGCCCTTTGTGCTACCGCCACACAAGCGTCGCGAACTCACCTCGTTCCTCGAGAGTCTTGCCGAAGAAGAGAGAGGCGTGACTCTTCCGGCTGATGTTCCCCGCGAATACCGCGTGTTTTACCGCGCTATATCAGGTCTACATGCTTCAGTATCTACTCACATATGCGCAGAGTATTTCAATTCAACTTCTGAGCAATGGGAGCCTAACCTTGGCTGTTTTATCTCGCGTATTGGTGCATTCCCTGATCGGTTGCAGAACATGTACTTTAACTTTGTTCTACTGACCCGTGCTATACAAAAAATGGAGCCCTATATTGCAGCATACGATTATACTACTGGTGTTACACGGGACGATAGAGCAGTCAAACGATTAGTTCCTAGGATGTTGAAGGCTGTAAAGAAGGCTGGCGTGGTATTTGACGAAAAGGAGCTTTTCCTTGGTCCATCTGGACGTGAATTGAAGACAAAGTTTCAGGCAAACTTTCGAAATATCTCGCGCATTATGGACTGTACTGGTTGTGAGAAATGTCGTTTGTGGGGAAAGACCCAAACCATGGGTATTGGTACCGCATTAAAGGCCCTCTTCTCGTATCCGGATCGTGCCTTCCGTGGAAGGTTTACCTCGCTGGACTTTAAACGCAATGAGATCGTTGCCCTTATTACTACGTACTTCCAGTTCTCACGTAGTCTCGATGCTATTGAGATGTTCCGTGGAATGTATCAGGATATTGTCACTGACTGGCAGGCATCTCAAACTATGCAATCTCGCAGTTAGCCTTTTCATCTACAGACTTGGAATACAAAAGTTCAGATACAAGTGTGTTCATAATAGATAGCAAAGAAGGTTTATTTTAAATGGTACAACTATTGCTTTTCAGTCGATTTTTTTATTTCGTTTGCTATTGATATATCACCTTAAATTTAGAATATATATAAAATTTATAGGACAACTTTTTTTGCTAAATACATGGTTGTTCTTTGGCGCCTATCTAAACAGAAAGTAAATGGTGACACGCCAATTTGGTTTCCTGCCTCTATCAATTATGTTCTGTAGGACGAACATTGCTATCTCTATTTTTGCTGTTCCAGCAACTGCACGGCATCCAAAGTCGTCCACATCCACACCAGCTGCTAACAATTGTAATTCGATCCCTCGCACATAATCAATAATATCGTCTTCATCAGTAACCGATTTTTTTTTCTAAATGTGGGCAAGTTTCCTAGAGAGTAGTACTGCGTTGCAGTGGCTACTGTTCGGCAAGTAAGCACAGGTTTTTTTTTTTATTGGATCAAGTGATGGTGTCAACCTTTCCTGCTCCAAGAGTGCTTCCTAAGCATCGCGCAACATGTCGAATTTGCAACTGTCTAGCTGCTTAGGAGCTGGGACATCTGGGGATACTTGTCCAGCGGGCTGCTGCGGATTAGTTCTGCCGTTTTGACTGGAAGTCCTCGTCTTCGACTGCGACTCTAGACCATTTGGACCTAGTGCAGGATTGTCACTGACATAGGAACCGCGCTCCTCTTTTGCTAGTGGCTGACTTGTTGAGCTTCTGTGGTTTTTGTCATTGTCACTATCATTTTTCACAACTTTGGTGGTTGGCTTGTTCATTTCCAAACACTGCCTTTCCATCGCCGTGGCAAGTTCCTTCATAGTATTTTCATATTTTAAGAACATGTGGTACATCTCATCTACTAATGTACCCTGATGGATATTTGCTTGGTGTTCGCTCATATACTTCTTTATATGTTGGAGCATTTCATCGTGTTCCAGGACCTAAATACGTATGGTGCCCAGGTAAGTAACTTTTCTTGGGATTTCTGCTCAATTTTGAGACTTATGCGTCCATTGTTGCTGTCCTTAGACCAGGGTTCAAAGGCTCCACTTACTGCTGTCGTATCAAGGCATGGCGGGCCATTCGCTCACTTTCATTGCCCCGTTAGTTTCCTGCTTAGTCAGTAGTGTACAGTGGGTTTTTTCCTTAAGTGGGGCTTGCCCATTCTGGTAGAGTCCTTAGTCATGAATATGTTCCGAAGAGTAAAATCGCAGAAAATTGTTGAGATGACGAAAGAAGCATACGCCAATGTTCAAACACTTTCAAGCCATGTGCCAAATTTTCTGATCACAGCTCCCCATAAATGGGAAGTATCATCTCACTGGTCGTAATTCTAAAGTCTTCATCGGCCAAAAAAAAAAAAATTGAACTTTGATAGGCACTAGCGCTAGTATCCAACCTTCTCAAATCTAATCATTTATATCACACCGCGGCAGCGAATTTTACAAAAGCTATTTGGCAGATAATAAGTTTTCAATGGCCAGCCTCACACTCTCTCCTGCGGAGCAGGACTACATAGCATGCGGAATCGAAAAAGGGTTTCGAGGGGATGGACGTAGCGGACTTGATCGGCGCGAGGTGACTCTGCGCACCAACATGATATCACAAGCTAACGGCAGCGCACGGTGTCGTACGGGATATTTGGGCATCGGTACTGATGTATTAGTCGGGGTAAAGGCCGAGGTCTGCTCTTGGAAACCTGGAGAGCCTGAAGACAGAGGCACAATTATATGCAATGTAGAGTGCTCACCCAGTGCAGCGCAAGAGTTTGAAGGTCGTGGTGCGGAAGAGCTAAATGTGGAACTAACACAACTTCTTGATCGGATATTGAATGGGCCACAGTGTGGTATTGACTTGGCTAAACTGTGTATTATTCCAAAGCAGGACTATTGGGTGCTTCATGTCGATGCACTAGTGCTGGATGTAAAGGGCAGTATCGTAGATACACTAATGTGGGCTACGCGTGCAGCGCTTTTGTCTTCCAAACGACCAAAAGTGGTGGTTGAATCAATGAAAGACGAGGATGGGAATGTCCATAGCGAATTTGATGTGGTTGACGATGCCGAAGATCAGGTCCCACTCGAGGGAGCCGAGAATCTGCCCCTTACTGTCACTTTTAATCAGATTGGCAAGCGCTACGCTATTGACGCCTCAGAACAGGAGGAAGCAGTTACCCAGGCCAGGATTACCGTGGCAGTCTCACCGCAGACGGAAATCTGCGCTATCCAGAAAAGTGGTCTAATGCGTGGTTTCCCACCTTCGCTGCTCTCTGAAATTCTGAAGACTGCGTGTCGCATTGCAAGAGAGGAGTTCTCTAGATTCAACGACATTTTTACTGCTGCTAATGCTACTGGTGCAGCTGATGATGAGCCAAGCACTGGTAGCACTTTCTTGGGCACATTTTAGACTTTTTTTTCGGCGTGTGAACAACTGCTTTGATCGAAAATACACTACTTCTGGTCTTGACATTGGGGATTGGAGTCGGCTCTTCCAATAGCCTGTTGCCTTCCTATGGGAAGGTCACAATGGATACGTCAGTGGCGTGACCAACAAACCCAGCCTCGTACTGCAGTTTGCCTTATCCTGCGAGTGGATGGGCTGACATTTCCCAGTAATGTCTAGAGACAAGAGAAGCATGTGGTACCGTTAGAGAACATTGTCTGCCAAGTAAAAAACAAATTCAGACCAGCCCCACAGACATTGATGCTTCAAGGGCCATCACTGCCAATACTGTTGATTGTCGCTAACACCCATGTCGCAGAACAGGGATAATTGCCATTGACTGTTTCCTACTCCTCCGCTAGCACCAATGCGAAGCACGTCGCCAATGGCCACGCTGCCCATGCACAGGCAACGCTTCTACCAACAACGCAAACGTACTGCACAAATGGCACAAACCTACCTTACCAACTCACGCCAGAATGATCAACCGCCAACCCTAACACTTTTGCAAAAAAAAAAAAAAAACAGTAGATACCAGAGGATGGCTTAATCGCCACAATAATCATACAGTGGGCACGGAAACTGTTCCACCTAATTTTCAATTGCCTTTCTTTTGGTGGATTTATTACACACAAAAGTAAAACGTAAAAACTAGTACTTTTTATTAATAGTCTGTCTGAGATGTTTCAAATAATATATATTTTTTTCCAATGACTCCACTATTAACTAAATAAAGCTCAATTAAAGATTTTGGTCCAGATGGAACAGTTTCCGCTCGGTTTTTTGACTGAGGCAAACTCCTCCTAATATCTTTCTCAGAATTAGTCAGATATCACCTATATTTAAACTACATGCTCCCATTTATGTTCTAAGTATGTGTATACAATGTTTTTTACGACAAATTTATATTCACTATATTTCAGATTATGGCGTATGTTCCAGATAAGCGACAGAACCAGATTATATATCTGTTTGATACTGGCCTATCCATGCAAAAAATAACCTTGCAAACAAAGATCCCGCTGGTAACCGCTAATCGTGTATGCTTAAAACATTGTCCAAATACCAAAAGAGATAAAGGTGGTAGGCCATCCATTCACTCAGATCGAGATCTACGTCTTCTAGTTTGTCTTGTGACATC